>JAGGCT020000645.1:5000-25000 GCA_017654935.2 Phymorhynchus buccinoides | reverse complement strand
ATATGTGTGTGTGCACGCGCGCGTGCGCGTGCATGCATGTGTGTCTATGTGTGTGTGAGAGTGTATGTGACATTCAAACAGCTAACAACAACAACAGCAACAACAGCAACAACAACAACAAAAGCATGTTGCCGAGAGGCAGCTATAATTATTTCCTTGCGAACTCATCAGCACCACCAGTTGATAGGTACGTAACGGTTAAAAACATGTTTCAATAGGGGAATGAACAGTAATGGCATTAGTCCTTTATTTCATGCCCGGATTGCACTATTTTGCTTCTCGGATTTAAAACATTTCCGGGGGAGCATGCCCCCGGACCCTCCTACGGGTCTTGGTGCTTCGCACCTTCGATGAATTAGCCCCCACCCCTTAAAAACGTAGGTCCGGCCCGGCAACATTCTCAGAATCGCATCCGTTAAGCGGATGAAGCTCGGCTGCGTGCTTTCAGTCTTCCCATTGAGCCCATAGCCACTCACTCTGGATAGGAGTCGGCCCAGGAACGAAAAAACCCTCGCCTCTGATGGGAGTCGAACCCGGGACCTCCCAACCATTAGTCCGCGACTTTACCACTACGCCATGGCGGCAGGGGATTTAAAGTTAGTCTGACCCGTGTGCGAAATGCACGTAAAAAACTCACACGGCAGGTACCAAAAAAAAGTCGGTCAATCCTGCTGCCTGGTATGTACCAAATTGCTAGCTAGGTATCCCGAGTCAAACACCTTCATCCACCCCCTCCCCTACAAAAAAAGAAAGGAAGAAAAGAAAGGTGCGCTGCAGTGCGACGGGCTTCTCACTTAAAGCGGCCATCTTGGTGGGCAGCTTCCTGCAGCAGATGGATCAGTTCTCGCTGGGCTGTGCCCTGCAACGTCACCGTCACGTTGAAATATGGCGGCCGGAAGTGGTTAGCAGCGGTCAAAGTCACATCGATGGGGGGCCCGCACAGCGTGCATGGTTGGCTAAACGTACACACACACGCACACATATCCGCGCGCACGCACACGCACGCGCGCACGCACACGCACGCGCGCACGCACACGCACACGCACACGCACACGCACGCACACACACGCACACACACACACACACACACACACACACACACACACACACACACACACACACACACATACGCACACATACACACGCACACAAACACACGCGCACACACGCACGCGCAACCGCGCTCACGCTCACACACACGCACACACATACGCGCACGCACGCACACACGCACGCAAACATACAAACACTCACACACACATATTTTCCTCTAGCTTAACGAATTATTGAAACAACAATTTGTCCCTCATTCTCATCCCCTCAAAACAACATTGTTCTGGTGTAAGTGTTTGAACACTGACAAACACTGAGACAACTAAATAGATCTCCACTTAAAAAACCCACCAACCAACCCAAAATTCTTTTTTAAAATGTACGCATCTCGATAATACAAGACAAGGTAACATCAAATGTGCATCTTTTACTTTTTAGTCCCAAATTTCACATAATTCACTGAAATCCGTCAATAACGTCACAAGCAAACTTGTGTACAAATATAAAAACATAGACCAGAGAGACCAGACAAAAAGCCAGGCAGGCAGAGACAGACAGACAGTCACGCTGATAAAGGCAAAAGCATGACAGATGTCTAGCAGGCAGGCTTAACCCCTAAGTCACGTGCCAAGATTTTGAGGTAGACCATTATTATGCTTTTTCAGTCTGTGTTCCAAAGATGTGAAATTATTACTTAGACATGGGAAAACATAAAAAAAAACTCATGCTCCAAATGTTGAATAGGCCCCTACCAAACTTGGATTCGCATCTAATACTAGCCAAAATAAATAATTGATGAACTTGAAGAGTAGACTTTATAAACTAAGAAAACGAAACGATTGCTATAACACGATCCGAATGGAAAAGCACACGTTTCCCGTAAAGGTCTGTAGTCTTAAATGTTCAATCTTAAAGGCCTTTCTTACCGATCATCAAGAAGAAGAGCGAATGTTTCATGCACAAGAAGACACGCTAACAGCAGGAAGGGGATGATGTGGAGATTCATTCTGCCTTTTCTTCACTTGAAATCAACACCGATTGTTCATCGACGCTGCAATGAACGAACAGGCCTCAAACGGAAGCACCGCAGTCCATTTATAGCGGTTTACTGAAGACGTCTGTGTTGTGACGAGATTACAACAAAATATGATAGTTCAAGTTCAAGTTCAAGTTCAAGTTCAAGTATACTTTAATATCTCCCAAAGAGAAATTCAGGTTAGGTGCAGCAACATGACAGAGATACAACATAACTGAGATACAACATAACATTAATCAATCGTGTGAAACAAAATTATACCAAACAAATAATTATCATTAAAATTCATTACATCAACTTAGAAATGTGCTCATTTAAAACACAGAGAGAGAGAGAGAGAGAGAGAGAGAGAGAGAGAGAGAGAGAGAGAGAGAGAGAGAGAGAGAGAGAGAGAGAGAGAGAGAGAGAGAGAGAGAGAGAGAGAGAGAGAGAGAGAGAGAGAGAGAGGACCAATAACCATTATTAACTTATAGCAGTCAATCAAATAACAAAATTTGGAATACATCTCGTTATCAACATTCAATATACATAGAATCTCCACACATTACAATTACTGCAGTCAGATAGCAGTCAATCAGAACAAGACAGAATGGGGACTGAGAGAGAGAGAGAGAGAGAGAGAGAGAGAGAGAGAGAGAGAGAGAGAGAGAGAGAGAGAGAGAGAGAGAGAGAGAGAGAGAGAGAGAGAGAGAGAGAGAGAGAGAGAGAGAGAGAGAGAGAGAGAGAACTCGAACTCGAACTCGAACTCGAACTCGAAAAATGCTTAATGAGGATAACTGAATAAGTAACAATACTTCTTTTCATCAGGTCCTCTAAAATAAAAATGAACAAAAATCGGAACAAACACACAGGTAGATTAATCAATCAATTATCAATAATCAACTACTACACAAAAACAAATTATGTAATGGTTCATACATACATTACAATAAAATATAACAAAACTCCAAGACAAGAGATCCTGTAGCATGAAACAACAACTACAACAACAACAACAACAACAACACACACACACACACACACACACACACACACACACACACACACACACACACACACACACACACACACACACACACACACACACACACACACACACAAATTAAATATAACGTAACCATGACATGACATGCAAAAAAAGCATTAAATGTGAAATGGATAAGAAAAAAATACACATCAGCAACATGCACTCAAAATCCCCACCTGAGAGAGAGAGAGAGAGAGAGAGAGAGAGAGAGAGAGAGAGAGAGAGAGAGAGAGAGAGAGAGAGAGAGAGAGAGAGAGAGAGAGAGAGAGAGAGAGAGAGAGAGAGAGAGAGAGAGAGAGGCTCCAGTGTTAATTAAGAAACTGCCTTCAAATGAAACGCCACCTGGTGTTGAGGGCTAAGGACCATTTGATGGAATCAGCATTATGAAGCTCTCTGGAATCAGTGACGCCCATGTAGGCGACCCCCACTCTTCCCTCCTTCCTTTCCTTCCTCACTCCAAAGCATCGTGTCCCGTTGTGGGCCCGCCACACTGCACGCCATGCGATCCGACTGTGACATTTGGCAGGCATGATTCTCGTGAAATTCTGATCTGATCTGATCCTTTCTCTACTTCGCAGGTATAAGTCATACACAGTTCTGTTAAAGGGACTGCTACGATTCGATCCGAATGCGACCCGATTGTGACATTTTATGAGGTCACAAAAAATAATGCTACTGTCATAATGGAGAGTAAGCAAAACAATTCAAAACAGGCATCTTTCAATGTTTCAAGTTTTTAGTCCCCGAGCCGAAGGTTCGGGGAGCTATTGTTTTTGTCTGATCCGTCCGGCGTGCCTCCGTCCGTCCGTTTTTCTCAAAAACTATTCAGTCTATCAACATCAATTTTGGTATACTAGTTTGCCAAGATGCAAGCTATCCACTGATGTATTTAGTTTTACATTAAGGTCAAGGTCGCACCAGTTACGGGGTTCAAACCCCAAAACACAATCGCTAATATCTCGCGAAGGTTTGCATGTATTTCAATGCAGTTTTTTTCACAACATTTCTTGATGAATGGTCATGACACAGTTGTCATGAATTTTTCTGTGCGCTCGTGTGCGCTCAAATCACGGGTCCGAACCCCAAGGATATATATATAAAAAACCTATTCAGTTACGTGCTGTTTTGATGCGTTTTTATGTATGTGTACAGCCGACACATTCCGATTTCCGAGTAGCTCGGCGATGCAGCCGCTCGGCGTTGCACTTGTTTGTTTGTTTGTTGTTGTTATTGTTTTAAACCTCTGCCAAGAAAGTGGTATGTTTTTCGTCTTGTCAAATGCTGTCAAATCCCCACAAGCATTCTTTATTTCCTCTGGTTATCTCTCTCTCTCTCTCTCTCTCTCTCTCTCTCTCTCTCTCTCTCTCTCTCTCTCTCTCTCTCTCTCTCTCTCTCTCTCTCTCTCTCTCTCTCTCTCTCTCTCTCCCAGCCCTAAATGTCCCGATTGTGACAGTTGTGATGCATAATTATCGTGAAATTCTACTGTCTAAATGAATCGGATGAAATCTTACTAAATTTCGTTCATTATATTTTGTAGCCCCCCCCCCCCCTCTCGTACATGAATCTCAAGAAATATCTGTATTTTTTTGTTATCAGACATTATATGTAATTCGTGTATTTGTGTCTACTTGAGTATAGGGAACGAAAACAGATTTATTTTTAGACGGAAGTATTTCACGTGAAACAGACATCTGCAACAGACATCGTCACAATTTGATCGCATCTTTTGGTTCCTCCCTTATGAAAGTCTTTCGATTCATCCGACTCTCTCTTGTGCATTGAAGACTTGCTTCTGTTTCACTGTGACCTTTCGGGAGGCAGCTTCTTTTTGTTTTCTTCAATGCCAATCGATGTTTTGGACGCTTGATTATTTTGGGTGATTTGGTTTCCTCCTTGGTTGAGCGGTGGATTCACGACCAGACAAAGCACTTCGCTGGTCTGGCATCAAACATAACTATCGTGTACATTACGACCCCCCCCCCCCCCCCCTCCTCCTCCTCCTAGAATTTTTGCATTGAAAATGTTCACAACATTCTGTCATTCTCGGGAAAGGGGTAGGGTTAGGATCAGCCTAGGGTTATTGTCATAAAACTGAAAGAAGCGGACTTTGAGATTGAAATGTGTGTGTGTGTGTGTGCGTGCGTGCGCGCGCGCATGTGTGTGCATGTCTGTGCCCCTCTGTGTGTATGTGCGAGTCAGCGTGTGCGTGTGTATGTGTGTGTGTGTGTGCGCGCGCGTACATGCGCGCGTGCGTATGTATGTATGTGTGTGTGTGCGAGCGCGTGCGCGCGCGCATATGTGTGCATGTGTATGTGGTGCATGTTCCCTTCCATTTTCTACCACCTCTGTTGTAGACTAATGTTTCACAAACAAAAACCTGCTTTGAAGTAAACGCCGTTGCGTTCTTGAATAAGGCTAGTACTGTAACAGTAACATTCTCCCTCTATCTTTCTCTCTCCCTTTTTGTCTCTTCCCCTCTCGCTCTCTCCTTCTTTCTCTCTCCCCCCCCCCCTCTCTTTCTCTACGCGTGAACCATTACATACTATGTTTTTTGCCTTGTAGTTGATTATTGATGATTGATTGATTGATCTACTTGTTTGTTTATTCGTATTTTTGTTCATTTTGAATTCTTCTTTAATCTTTCTATCTATTTTTCTCATTGATTTCTGTCTCACACCCCTCATTTTCCTGTCAAATCCCCACAAGTATTCTTTATTTCCTCTGGTTATTTTTTCTCTCTCTCTCTCTGTCTGTCTGTCTGTCTCTCTCTCTCTGCCTCATAAATCTGTCATGTCTGTGCTCATTATCACTGTGAACTACGTGTCCATAACCCCTTGTACATCAATGTATTTGCAGCAAAAGTGGAGTTGCTAGACGTACGCATATTGAGTATGCATATATTCGCTGCCCCCCCCCCCCCCCCCCCCCCCCCCCCCTCTTAAATTCATGTCTCCGAACAGCAAATCATTGATTATCCACAGTCTTTAAGAGTTATTGTAGTCATAATATTCCATGAAGTGGACGCGCATGTTATATCTTGTGTGTGTTGAACCTGTTTCGCATATTTTGTCTTTTGTGTTACTTCCCTTTTATAACGTGCATTCACACAGCATGAGAATGTGTTCGTCATCTGATTGTCGGTCTGTAGATCGTCTTTTGATTTGATCAATTGGTTTAATAGAGTTGGCATTTGATGGCTCTAATGTTTGATTCGTCTACAGGAAAGTTAAAGGGTAGTTGATTGATTGTTTATTAGTCTGATTTATATGTTAATTGATAATATTAACCGATTTATTTATTGATAGTTTGATTATCTATCACATGACTAGTAGATTGGTTCATGTTTAAATCGTCAACTGTGGCTGGTTAGGTTGATCCATGTATTTATTTTTTAAGATAGATTATTCCTCAGATTATAGTTTGATTTGTTTATGCTGATTGATTGCTGAGTATTATTTTCTATTATTATTTCACAAATAATGGTTGATTGTTTGCTTAACTGTTGAATAAGATGGTGGGTATTCTATTTATTTATTTGTTTAACTAATTATTTACTTATTTCTGTGTTTAGTCATCCATGTATTTGGTGTGTTGGTTTGTTTGTCTATTCATTATTTCCTTGGTTGTTTGTGTTTGCATTTCCAATTATGGAATGTTTTGATAATAATGTTTTTATGCCTTATGTAATCCCCCTCCCCACCCTCCCACATGATACGGGCAGTGAGGCCTATTCATTAAAATTTTCGAGTTCGAGTTCGAGTTCGAGTTCGAGTTCGAGTTCGAGTTCTCTCTCTCTCTCTCTCTCTCTCTCTCTCTCTCTCTCTCTCTCTCTCTCTCTCTCTCTCTCTCTCTCTCTCTCTCTCTCTCTCTCTCTCTCTCTCTCTCTCTCTCTCTCTCTCTCTCTCTCTCTCTCTCTCTCTCTCTCTCTCTCTCTCTCTCTCTCTCTCTCTCTCTCTCTCTCTCTCTCTCTCTCTCACCCTAACATCGTTCGTTTTGCTTGTGTTTTAAATGAAACCAGTGTTGTCTGGTTTTCTTGCAGTTCTTGCCCTATCTTACATTTGTATTGGTGTTTTCGTTTTAGGCTACACTGTATTCGTGTTTTTTCCCATCCCTCTCCCAAAGTTGGAAATCTTGTATTTTGCACACCCACCCCTCCCATGATGCTTACGACACTCAATCGCAACATCGGCTTCTTTCAGTTTTTAAGAAAATAATCCAAGGCTGAACATGAGAATGGTAGAATTTTACTTCTCAGTGAACATTTTCAATGGATTTTTTTGAGAGGGGGGGGGGGGGGGGGGGGGGGGGGGGGGGGGGGGGGGGGGGGGGGGGGGGGGGGGGGGGGGGGGGGGGTCAGTACAAAATAGTCCCAAACTTTAGTGTTTGAATTTCAAAAATATCCATAACATACCGTGCTTGCTTGAGTTCACCTGCTTCTTCGTGTTCTTCCAAATGTTTTTCTTTTCTTTCTTCTTTTAATTTTCCCCATTGTTTCTTTCTTTCGTTCCAGCATGTTTTACTTTTGCTTCAGCTCCCCCGTCCTGTCGGAAAGGCTTGTTACATCCCGACAGAATGTTGTTTGTTTGTTGTTGTTGTTGTTGAGAGAGAGAGAGAGAGAGAGAGAGAGAGAGAGAGAGAGAGAGAGAGAGAGAGAGAGAGAGAGAGAGAGAGAGAGAGAGAGAGAGAGAGAGAGAGAGAGAGAGAGAGAGAGAGAGAGAGAGAGAGAGAGAGAGAGAGTAAAAAAATGAATCGCAAATTTAAGTTAGTTACGTCCATGGGAAGCAGGCTATGGTTCTGCACATGGCGTTGCTTATCAGTGCACGCACACTTCTGCAGAACAATGGGTGTAACCAGTAGGGCAGTAGGGGCAGGTGTTTTGGTTGTTTGAAACCTTTTTGATGAATGAATGAATCAAGCATATACATGCATTTTGCATTTAGCATACATACATTCCTTTTTTTTTAAACTTGATAAAGACAAACATATGAGCAATCAATAAATTAAGCAGTAAATAAATCATTCAATAAAGACAGAAAAAGAATAATAAGAGGGGGGGGGGGGGGGGGGAGAAAAACACACACAAAAACCAAGCAGCAAACAACAAACAAACAGACAAAAAACTTAAAAAGAAAAGAAAAAAAGGCATTGGAGTTATAATGAGGAGCGTTATAAAGACGTGAATATGTGAATATGCGAAAGGAACACTTATAAATGGCAATTTTTTTTATATAATATAAATGCATAAAAACGAGAAGCGCTCATAATATTTACCAAAGCATTAGCCCAAAGACTAAGATGGTTTGCTTAAACACAACGGACACAAATGCCATACAAAGAAAATATTAAATTATACTGGTCTAAGAAAAAATAAAATAAAACATATAATACATATTATAATACATATTGAAAATCATCCCCATTGTTGAAAAAGTTCGAAGAAACGCTTTCCCTTCTTTTTCTTCAAGACCACAATCATTCAAGATAAGAAAACAATGTACAGTACATTTGTGAGGTTACACTTTAAACACATTGCTGTTTAATGTGTTTAGTTGACTTTGATGACATCCCAAGTTATAAGGGGAGGTAAGCACGCTGAACGGCATAAGTTACTATGACTGACCCAAGTCAGCATTCCAGAACTCCAGCATTGTCTGTTTTCTGGCATGTCTGTCAGTGTTAGACGTGGGCAACTGAGATCAACGGCGGGCAACATAGATCAACGGCGGGCAACAGAGATCAACGGCGGGCAACTGAGATCAACGGCGGGCAACTGAGATCAACGGCGGGCAACTGAGATCAACGGCGGGCAACAGAGATCAACGGCGGGCAACTGAGATCAACGGCGGGCACCTGAGATCAACGGCGGGCAACTGAGATCAACGGCGGGCAACTGAGATCAACGGCGGGCAACAGACGAAGAAAGAAACCAACCTCGTCATCAACACCATCGTTACCAAAACATCGAAACATGTTAAAAACATTCCAAGTTAATGGACATAAAAACATGATGATGATGATCATGATGATGATGATGATCATGATGATGATTAAGTAGCTATTATGTCACTGTTTTTGTAATCTTCAGTTTTCATTCCGACATATTATAAATGTAGTGTCTGTGAAACAAAATGTGATATTGGTGACAAGGATCTTAATTTATTTTAAAAAGGTCCCTCCCCCCCCTTTCCCCCGTATAGGGAAGTTAAAACTGGACATTCAAAAATAATATGATGAATGGACAGTGGGTGACCACAAGCGCATTCTACATCTTTGGAAAATTTGGTCCACCATGGAGAAGCCTGCGAAGCGCAGAGGAAAACAGCAACGCTAGTAATCAATCAATCAACAAAGATACAATTATATTCAAATACAACATATACAATATGAATTGGTTGTAGAACAACAAGTGTTCATGTCGTCGTTCAGTACATACTTTATATTACATTAATTAATCATCATCACAACATGGAATGGAAAGTACGGATGCAGCGCAAACTTACGTCAAAAAGGTTTCAGTAAGTTTGAAGCTTATTAGCCAGATATGACATGGGCTCGAGATGGAAAAAAAGCCCAACAACTTGATAATCGAAATTTATCTACATTATCTACTCCAGAAAGGCAGGAAATATACAGACCAATAGACGAACCCCCCCCAAAAAACACACCCCCACAATTCATGAAGCCTAGCTAAGTTTAATTTGTTTTTACGATGAATATTTTTACGGCATGTGTCGACATTGTTTGTTTTTGTTTTAGAATGGGTGACGAAGAATGCATCTGACATCTTTGGTGCCTCTATTTTGCTCTCTCTTCGTTTCTTTGTCTATCTCTATCGTCTTTTATTCTCTCTCTCTTCGCCTCTTTCCGTTTTTTTCTTTCTTTTTTTACCCGGTCCCTTTACTCTCTCTCTCCCTCTCTCCATCCCTCCCTCCCTCTCTCTCTCTCTCCCTCCCTCTCCTCTCTCTCTCCCCTCCCTCCCTCCCTCCCCTCTCTCTCTCTCCCACACTCTCTTTCTCTCTCTGCCTCTCTCTCTCTCCCTCCCTCCTTCCCTCTCTCACTCTCTCTCCCTCCCCTCTCTCTCTCTCTCCCCCTCCCCTTCCTCTCTCTCTCTCTCTCTCCCCCCTTCTCTCTTTCTCTTTCTCTCTCCATCCTCCCTCTCTCTCTCCCCCCTCTCTCTCTCCCTCTCTCTCTCTCCTCCCCCCTCTCTCTCTCCCCCCCATCCCCCCCCCCCCCCTCTCTCTCTCTCTCTCCCCGTCCCTATTCCTCCTCTCTCTCTTTCTCTCATTCTTCCTTTCTCAGCATCATAATGACACCGCCCTTCTTTTTGACCCCCTTTCTTTGTCTCTTTATCCGTCTGTCTGCGTGTGTGTCTGTCAGTCCGTGAACAAAATGGCGACAGACTCAAGAATACTCCCACCCCCACCCCCTTCCCACCCTTGTGGGAACTTCTGCAGGCTCACGACAAATTCAAAATGAGTTGTCTCTCTTAGCTGAAATTTGCGCCACGTCCGTGCTTTCTGAATAAATACATGTACAATAATATCAACAGGAATAACAATTATAATTATGAATAAAAAGTATAATGTATAAAGTCCCACAATCTGCGTGATGAATAATACATGAATATTATAATGAAAATAATAAAAACTACAAATAAACAAAGAAACACCACTGGAAGACAAAGCATATGACTGCATTTACGTACACACATGAATATCATAATCATAGACATGCGAAATAAACAACAACACACAAAAGGAATAATCAGATAAACACACATAAATTATACACTAGTCAGAAGAAAAATGACACTTTCTGAGAAAGAAGGAAGAGGGACATGAGAGAGAGAGAGAGAGAGAGAGAGAGAGAGAGAGAGAGAGAGGAGAGAGAGAGGGGGGGGGAGGGAGGGAGGGGGAGAGAGGGAGAGAGAGAGAGAGGGAGGGGAGGGAGGGGGAGAGGGGGAGAGGGAGAGAGAGGGAGAGAGACAGAGAGAGGGAGAGAGAGAGAGAGAGAGAGAGGGAGGGAGAGAGAGAGGGAGGGGGAGAGAGAGAGAGAGGGGGGAGAGAGAGAGAGAGCTTTCCTTTTCAAAACGAACAGTGTACGAATCATTATATATTTTAAAGATAAATATAAAGACGTATATAAAGAAATCCTTGTATAAGCACATGTCACCACTTTTCATTTAAAAAACACAACCAAAATGAAGAACGCCTGTTGAATACAACAGATCATTATTCTGTCGCCATGGTTATGACACTGTTGCTAAAATCTCACAAGAGAAAGAACGTCTGCTGGTATCTCACAACAGATGAATTTTGACGATAAATGACAAGTTATTAAGAAAAGATCACAACAAAGAGGGTTTTTTTTAAAAGATGGATACAACAACAATATCCACATTCATAGCTAAAACATTTTTTTTAGCAAATGAAATAGGAAAGAAGAACAGTAATCATGATAACTCACATTCATCGGATCTTACACAAAGGTAAAAAAAAAGTACTCGTCATAAAAAAACGTGTAATACGATAACACTGTTGTAACAAAAACCACAACGATCACAACAAACTTTTTTTAATTTCACAATAAAAAGAACTTCTGCTGGTTTCTTACAACAGATGAATTTTGACGATAAATGGTAACAGTTATTTAAGCCCGTTCTTAACTGAGCGAACTCTAGTTCGTCAACCCTGGTTCGCCGGACAAGTGATCGTGTACGAATAGGAAGGTCAAACCATTACGATCATTACGGTCAAGTTCGGAGGTTTGGATGATTTGACAAACTTTTGTCCTACTTCTTAACCAAATTATAATGAGATGCATACGTCACCACGAACTCAGCGGAAGTTGTCTTGGTCGTCAGGTCAAATTATTCAAGATGGCTGAACACAACAGCGCGATGATATGGATTTCAACGATCATTTAAACTGATATATTGATATACAAGCTTGTCTTCGACGTCAGCTATGGAAAAGAATCACTTGACGTCACAAGGTGCCGGGAGGAGTTATCGTTGCTTGGATTCGGTATCCTCGACTGTTTCCGACATGATGAGTTTCGGGTTTACCGTCAGCAGGCCTATGTTAATGTTCGTTCTTGACTTCCTCACTTTCTCTTCGGCTTAGGCCTAGGCCTACCGCGTTATCGCTAGATCAAACACCATACTGGGGAAAATATTAATGATCAGCAATCAAAATAAGTTTAAGATGGTGTGAAAGACACGTGTGTGCAAGGATGAACCGAGAAACATACAGGAGATACTAGAGGATCGTGTGGAAAAGAAAGGAACACAGCTTCGGCTGAAATAATTTTATTAGGTCTACCTTTGATTCTAACCTCTGATTCTAACACAAACTATGCCTACAGATAATGTATTCTGACAACTTTGTCAGTTTGTGAATGGTAGGCTGTGCATGGAGTTGTCAAATCTAGGCCTATATCAGTGCTCTCTCTCTCTCTCTCTCTGGTCTCTCTCTCTCTCTCGCTCCTCATCTCTCTCTCTCTCTCTCTCTCTCTCTCTCTCTCTCTCTCTCTCTCTCTCTCTCTCTCTCTGTGAATGGTAGGCTGTGCATGGAGTTGTCAAATCTAGGCCTATATCAGTGCTCTCTCTCTCTCACCCTCTCTCTCTCTCTCTCTCTCTCTCTCTCTCTCTCTCTCTCTCTCTCTCTCTCTCTCTCTCTCTCTCTCTCTCTCTCTCTCTCTCTCTCTCTCTCTCTCTCTCTCTCTCTCTCTCTCTCTCTCTCTTTCTGGTGTTTGGGTGTGGATCATCCACTGTGGATGTGATCTGTAAATATTGGCATAATGTGTGTTCTTGTATAGGCCTACATTTATTTTGAAGGGTGCAAATAAAAGCTACAGTGCTGTACTACTACACTATAATATGCCTACATCAAGGCTATATTTATTATGCAGGGGGGAATGAAAGATAGTGTGTTGACATTGACTTGTATTGACACAAAACAATGCAAGATTGCACATTAACATACTGACAACCAGTGATTGACATAGTGTGCAGCTAATTAACAATTCTCAGCAGAATTATTCCTACAGAACAGCTGAAGTGTTTACCCACAATGGGGAAGAAATGACATTTAAGCAAAAATTGTGACCATGTCAATCAATCACTCAGTTTATGTTGCCCTGATCAACATGTGCCCTAATGTTATGTGATACCAATAAATAATTTGTATTTTTGAATTCGGATTTGTTCTTGAGAATCTTATGGTTGTTTTGTAATGTCAAGAATTTACAACAACACACACACAAAAACAACAACAATAAAACAGTTGACAGTTTGTCTGCACGTGCAACAACACACACACACACACACACACACACACTGACACATACACATACACACACACACACACACACACACACACACACACACACTGGCACACACACATATACACACACACACACACACTGACACACACACACAACACATACATACACACACACACACACACACGCACACATACCTGTGATGTTCCAAGGCCCTGGTCATAGAACATTGACTGATTAAAATTGAAATGTCATGTTGTGTTTTCACTGTCAGGACAAAATGTCTTCTTTTTTTAAAAACAAAGATCTATTAACTTTGTCTTATTGATTTCTGCAAGGGCATGGCATTGTCCAATTGGTTTCTCTTGTCTCAGGGCATTTTGTCATATCACCTTTTGATCCTCAGTACATTACTAAACACACACACGCGCGCGCGCATGCACGCAGACACACATGCACACACACACACACACCATTATCCACTAGTCTAAACAACTTTTTAAAATAAAAAAAAACCTGCTACTATTAGAAAGTGATTGACAGCTCATAACAACAACATAATTATACACTATGTATTGTACTTTTCAGAGAATTCTCTGATTTTGGAGAAAAGTGAATGCAAAAAACAAATCTCAGCAGGGGCTTTAAGTTTGAAGAAAATGCTCTTTCCCCAAGTTTGAACAGTTCTACATGTTCTTTTCAAGAGCAACTGCTTTTAATCCACTGATTACACCAAGACACATCTCCTCAAAACCTATATTTTGAGAGAAAAATTCTTTCCCTCCATTACCATGCCTGGCATACAGAACATAGAGAATGTGCCAAGTCTCTCTGTCCACTCATATTCTCTCTCATGACATTGTTACAAGTACTAAATTTATTTATACTTTGATACTGTTTCTTGCTTGGTCTTCACCATTTTGATGAATTAAATTAGCCTTGTTTTTGTATACTAGAATACATGTAGTTGTACCCAGTAAGTCTGTACTTCTGTCTTCCTTCCTTCCACCTCCTACTGTTTCTCTCTCTTCACCATATAAAGTAAAAGTAAAAGGTTTAAATTGTTTGTTTGACTCACACCATGTTTCCTTGCACTCATTTTTGTTCCACCATTACTGGGATATATATGCATCTCTCCAAATTTTTAATGAAATATTTTGTTGTTAATTTTACTCAATGAATTACTGCTAACTGTAACAAAACATTCACAAGTGTGTATGTATAGCCACAAAGCAATACTTATGTAGTGTGCTGAAACATTTGTACATGAGCCTTAGTTTGCACACATGTACACATTGAGTTCATGATTGGCAGTGTTGTTTAGTTAACAAACAAAGTGCATCTCAATAAAACATGAGTCTTGTTCGAAATACATAATTAGTCTATATATACACAACAATATAAATGTATAATTACTGTCATATCCCTGCTCTACTTCTCTTCCCATTTATGTTTCTTGCTTTTGAAAAAATTAGAGATTTAATGTATCATTACTGTCATATCCCAGCTCTACTCCTCTGAAGAGAACAATCAAAGCAAATGTACACAAATTCTGCTGGTACATGGATCATTTATTTATAAATTGTCTAAGATATTGCTACCATATTCATACATCCTGATGTGACACTAATGTTTCTTTCTATAATTAAATGTTCTCATCATACACACATTTCATTACATGGTACAGTGTATTCTTCTGTGACATGATCACACAATGTGTGCAGGTGTGCACATGGTACTGATATATTATTTGTATGCTATTGCAACACATTCAAACACACACACACACACACACATGTATGGTCACACACTCTCTCTCATTCTTCCTCTCTCTCTCTCACTTGTATGTGCATGAACACATATATGCATAAATAGAAACTGTAGTGTAAGGGTTCATTTACCTATGAGTAACCCCCCACCCCCCATACACACACACATCCTAAACATAAATATATTAAAGTAAAAGGGGTGGGTAGGTAGAAACTGACATCTAAACATTTCATTTACCTATGAGTAACCCCCCACCCCCCATACACACACACATCCTAAACATAAATATATTAAAGTAAAAGGGGTGGGTAGGTAGAAACTGACATCTAAACATTTCAGTCAGAATTGAGAAAAGGAGCAAGCAAGTAATTTGTGACGCATACTGGTGCACCTGATTTGTGACGCACCCCCAAACTTAACACAAAATTCAAATTTTGTGACACTATTTTCTTACTATATTATCAGTCACATTTGTAAGGGGCGGGGGTCTCAGTCTGGGCAAAAAGCATCACTTTTAACATAGTCCATAAACAGGGTACTTCTTCTTCTTCTGTCGTGGTGGCCAGCTTCTTTTTATAGAAGTAAATGCACACACTTTACTTTTTGACACAAACACACATACAGATGTGCACATGATACTGATTAAGTAATATTTTTATACATGATTATCAGTCTCAAGCACACACACACACACACACACACCAGACTTTTTGTTTTTTGTGCTGCGAGTCTTGTTGAGGTGCACACCCTTGGGCTTTGATTTCAGACCAACGCATGCAAAAATGGATTGTCTGTGACAATGCGTCCAAATTCTGTTTGTCTGCAGAAGCAAAACAGCTCTTCATAACCAAATGTCCCGAACAGAAATGTCTGGACAGAAATGAACAGTCGGTATGCGCCGAGACTTGTGTACGCTCGAAACTGGTCCATTGTACGCAAATCTCTCTGTCGTTCTTCGTAGCTAAAAATAGATATATAGACGCTAATACAAACACTTCCTTTCACGAAGAAGAGCGCTCTTGATTTCAGCCAATCAGAAAAAAAGGATCGCCAGGTTCGGAGAACATGTCCGAACTCCAAACCATTGAACGAAGGGTTTGTCATCCCACTCGAACTAGGTTTGTCAAACCTAGATCGACTTTGATTAAGACACAAGGAGGATGACGAACTCTTGAACGAACGATCAAGAGTTCGTCGAACCCTGCGAACCAGGATCGTGATCCAAATGAATGGCCTATTAAGAAGGGCCTTAAGAAAAGACCACAACGATCACAACAAAGAGGGTTTTTTTAAAAGATGGATACAACAACAATATCCACATTCATAGCTAAAACATTTTTTTAGCAAATGAAATAGGAAAGAAGAACAGTAATCATGATAACTCACATTCATCGGATCTTACACAAACGTAAAAAAAAAGTACTCGTCATAAAAAAACCGTGTAATACGATAACACTGTTGTAACAATTAAACAGAACAACATCAACAATGCATAATATTGGAAACTCATCGTAATATAACAAAACCCACCTCCTCCCATAGGCCAATAACAACATCAACAATGAATAATATTGGAAACGCATCGTAATATTTAAAAAACCCACATCTCCTACCGTTTCCCAGCCTCAAAAATGGTCCAAATACCACAATGAACTAGTACTTTATTAACAAAGCATCAACGGACTCCACGTAACAATAACAAAGTCACTTCCCTTTACAGTTAACACGACCTGCAATTGCACAACCCAGCAAACTGTGCACGGACTGAGTGGTTCTGTCTGTTACTATTATTATATCAGCTTTTGCAATTTAAATGGAAAGCGGAGACCCGAAGAAGATACCAATTATTACCACACAGATCAAAGCTAAGACGTTCTTTCCCATACTGATAATAATCAAATGTCCTAAGAAAAGAATCTTATTTAGAAAGATGACAACAACTCTCCCCCTCAAAAAAAAAAGAAAAAAGAAGAGAAAAAAAAGAAGAAACCCCACCCAAACAGAATGGTGGATATAATGACCGTGGGCCCCATAGAGAAGAACAACAAACAACAACAAACAAGAAAAACCCCAAAACAACTAAACAAGCAATAAAAAGTAAGCAAACAGAAAAGGATTAACCCTTTCGCCGCCAGCAATGTTTTGGCTAAAAAATGCCATTAAACTGAACAGGGTAGAAATAACAATGTATCTGCAGTTATTGTGAATTTCTCTGTGAAATGCATAACATTAGGCCTATCCTTACCGACACAAATTAAGAAACAAAGGTCTTCAGATTACAGATCCTGATTTGATGCCTTTTAGTAACATTGTGGTGCATAAATGCGACATTGGCGGTGAAAGGGTTAAACAAAACAACCCCAACAACTACACAAACAACAAAGAAAAACAAACAAGCAAACAGAAAAGGATTAAACAAAGCAACTCCAACAACTACACAAACAAGCAAAGAAACAAACACAAAAGAGTCACGGAAAGTGCCAAACGTTCAGTACAAACTTGCATACCATACACAGATTTCTTGCAAGAAATGTACCCAGTGTGGATGTAGAAAAGCAGATATTATTGCAACAAAACCATAAAACCAATAAAATAGCCCGGACAATAGTTTCGAAAGAGTCGATTAATGGGTAAAATGCAAAAGAGAGAGAATATAATATATAAGAGCAATGATTTATTGCTAAGTACAGTATCACCAGAACACTGACAGAACGATATCAGAAAACAACAACAACAAACAAACAAACAAAAAACAAAAACACACACAAAAATACCACACACAAATATTGATCAGTTCTTGTTTTATAAGCAGATGTAACTTAATTAGGGCAAACACGTTTCTAAAGAAATAGTTCCGCTGGTAACATTTGAAATACAGATCCACAATATTTCACCTCACTGCGTTGAAATCTAATATGTCGTCTAATAATAATAATAATAATAATAATAATAATAATAATAATAATAATAATAATAATAATAATAATAATAATAATCGTCTAGCCAGCGCATAGGACGGAGTTCCACTGGCATGATAGAAACTATTGGCGAAGTTGCCATGACAACATATTTATTTTTCGGTAGCGTGTATGCCGACCTTGAGGTCTCGTGGCCAAATGGTTAATCGAGTGAAAAGAGCTAGAGGAAGAAAAATTAATAATTATCTGGTATAGCAAAGAAGAAACTAGATAATAATGCTTATTACATCATGTTCAAAAACAGCTTTAGTACGTACGAGTATATCAAATTGTGAGCAAAGTAAAAGTAAATGCAATGCAAAGATAAACGAAACTTGAACACAATTGGATGGGAAAATAATGGATTGTAAATAAATCATGGGCAACAGAATTTGAGAAACAAAAGCAATCTCTGAACATTCTGAAATCACGTCAGCTAACAGCAAATAGGAGCTAAGTTTCACTTTAGACCCCCCCCCCCCCCCCCCCCCCCACACCCCACCCCCACCCCAATCAAAGTGTGGCTTTGACAGAATCCACTGAGAAGCAGCGTTCAGCCATTTTTGGGAAAGGGATAGGGTTAGTATCAGCCTAGAGTTATTGTCATGAAACTGAAATAAGCAGACTTTGAGATGGAGAGTCGTTAACATGAGGGAGGTGTCCAAAATAATGCAATTTGGGAAACATAAAGACACCCCTCCCTTTAAACAAATTAATCAAAATAACAATTTTGAAACGAGACAGACGAGAGAGGGTGTGGAAGGGAGGCTGACATAATAACATAGAAAAGCATACGTAAGAATTCCTGTCTATAATAAGACGTTAAACCAACCACGTGAGAATTAAAACAAAGTTTCGCTTAACACTAACATGGATGGTTAGTCACGATAAATGATCAATTAAGGGACCTATGTACAACGAAAAGGGTAGGAAGTGTAGCTTAGCTAAAAGTAAAACATTGAAAAAAGTAAAGATAACAACAACATGGATTATATTTAATATCAGAGGATTTGTACAGCAAAAAGGGCAGTGAGATTTTGGCATAGCGAAAAGTAAAACATATTGAAAATAAAAAGAAGATTAAGATTAACAATAACATGGGTGTTTAATATCAGAGGATTTGTACAGAAACATGGGTGGTAGGATTAGCAGATACAATGTGTACACATTTATCATCAGAACCACAAGTTACATCAAATCAATACATAAATGTTAGCATTACCACAATTTTGTACCGCAAACATAGGGATGGGAGTGGGTGTGTGGGTGATGGGTTTGGGAGGTGGTGGTGGTGGTGGGTGGGGGGTGGGGGGTTGTGTGGTTAACCCAAACACGTTTGATTTGAATTTGGTCCGAACAACATTGTGTGGTTAACAACCATAGTTGCACCATTCTTATATCAAGCTTAAAAAAATAACAAAAAAATAGACAAACAAAACAAAAGCATATAAATAAAGAAAAAGAACACAATTTTTGCTCACTCGTGATCCTAGACTAATGTGACTCGAGCAGGTCCATTCCAAAATGCGCTATCACAAAAGGGTTGGAGAAAGCTGATAGGACCTTCTTTGAAAACGGAAAATGCTTCACCAGGTCCGATTAGTTAGGGATGAACAACGCATTGCCACGTGCACGAAGCTCGCGCCATACGTCACTGTAAACTGAATGTCGTCATCAGGTTTGTGGCACGTCCTTGGAGTTGAAAAGTCGTCATCAGGTTTAAGACGTCATTAGACGGCGATGGGTGTGATGGTGGATGGAGCGAAGCCGCGTCATCAGGTCGTTTCTTGCTGGTCAGCCATCTTCAGGGGCTTCATCTCAACTGAATCCTAATACCACACACACAAACACTCAGATGGGTGTCGAAAGACGT
>JAGGCT020000644.1:0-25000 GCA_017654935.2 Phymorhynchus buccinoides | reverse complement strand
GCAAGAAATTGATTGTAAGCAACAGCAACGTGAGGCGAGTACCCTTCACCTCTCTCTCAATGGTTGGTTTAACGTCTAATTAGGCGTAGCCTCTTATATAGACAGAACCCTTCATCTGTACAAAATTCCTAAATACACAGTACACCACCAAAAGGAATTAACCCTACAGACTAAATTAGGGTGTAGGGGCCATAGATCACAGTAGTGGTAAATGAAGGGCAAGAGCTGTGCCGGTCGGGGCTTGTCCTCGGTGAGCGCTGTACTAGCCGGAGAGGTCTTGCCTAGATGCCGCAAAAGAAAGGTCTATGGTCCATTGTCTTACTGTCATACCATCAGGACAGTACTCACTGCCATACCACCAGGACAGTATTTTAAACGCACTGTCATACCATCAGGACAGTACAGGTAATTAAATTCGCAAAGCGCTCTCCCCTTTCCGTTGAGCAAATAGCCTTCATAGGCTCCTTCAACGTATCAAATACAGAGACAGATACAGACAGAACCCAACACTCGTACGAGTTTTGAAGCCGCCCCCACTACTACAGCACATACGATCTTACAGAAAAATGAGTCTTCCTTGCCGGAGATTTGCACTGGAGGATCACAATTTATGTGGGACCATCTGCGTACCACAATACACCACCGTACAAAATTTGAAGGGGTTCTATCCACAAGTTTATGTGTTACAGGGCCAACAGACATACAGACACACAGAAGCACAATGAATGTTATTATATAGGTTAGATTTTTTACCTCCGGTTTTCTTTCCCTTGTATTGTCTCTCTTTTCCTTGTCAGTCTTTTTTTTCTCCAATCTCACCTTTCCTTTCACAGTTATCATGTGTCATGCGTAGATTTTTCGACATAAGAATAATTACTGGGGATAGGCCTTATTCGAAACCAGTTTTGAGTAGACCTCCACCACACAGTACTCAAATGCAAAACTGGGCCTAGGGTCTACTACAGCATCATCAACATTAACCATTGAAGTTCAGCTACTATAAACCAGTCGACTTCCTAAGCTTCCTAAAAGCCCCACCTGGCATGAGCACACTATACACATCATTTTTACATCCAGGTGCACCGCAAATCACCCTGACTAGTAGACCGAGCTCAGTGGCCGCTGCCCGTGGTTTTGATAACCAACTGAGCCTGTGTAGCATAACGGTCAGCCTGTGGCTCTGTCTGTACAAAGAAATATACCCCCTCCCCCATCTAGTGCTCTCTCTCTCTCTCTCTCTCTCTCTCTCTCTCTCTCTCTCTCTCTCTCTCTCTCTCAGCCTAAAATTATAGGCTAATCAAGAAACATCGAAATATTATATTGAAAGCCATGTTTTAGAAAGCGAGAGAGAGGGGGGTGCGTAAATACAAATACAGAGAGAGAGAGAGAGAGAGAGAGAGAGAGAGAGAGAGAGAGAGAGAGAGAGAGAGAGAGAGAGAGAGAGAGAGAGAGAGAGAGAGAGAGAGAGAGAGAGAGAGAGAGAGAGAGAGAGAGAGAGAGAGTACGTGTTGCGCGCGCAAGATCTATTGCGATATAGTGCATAATTATGTGGTGGTGCCTGTTTGTGTAGGCCTATTTGCGTGCGTCCGTGTATCAGTGTGTGCATGTGTGTGAGTGGATGGCGTGTCTGTGTGCGCGCGCGCGTTCGAGAAAGATACAACTAGGCCCTTGGCGTTCGTCTGTCTGTCTATCCGTCTGTCTGTTTGTGTCGTCACAAAAAAGATGATGTGTTTGCTTAATTTTAATTTTGTTTAATTTTAAGCATCCATTGTGTGCAAACATGAGGTTGATTATATTATAATTTATATGAATGTAGGCTTACACTCCTATTTTTGTTGTTGTTGTTGTTGTTTTGTTTTTTGCTTTTTTTGTAGTCCCAGTTCTATAAGAACGGGACTACTTTACGATGGGGACGAGGGCTGTGCGTTTCTCTGCTGTCTGTATGCATGTATGTATGTGTGTGTGTGTGTGTGTGTGTGTGTGTGTGTGTGTGTGTGTGTGTGTGTGTGTGTGTGTGTGTGTGTGTGTGTGTGTGCGTGCGTGCGTGCGTGCGTGCGTGCGTGCGTGTGTGTGTGTGTGTGTGTGTGACCAAAATGTGTTCCATTTCCATTCATAGCGCCTAAACCACTGAACCAATCTTAACAAAACTTGGAAGAATTGTTCCTTAGGGTGCCTATACTTCAACTTCAACAAATCTTTATTATCTCAAAATGAGAAATTAAATATGGCAACACCCGCGATTTCAACATAAAAGACATCACATAAAACAATATTTTCCAAATCATGCTTAAATATGAAACAAGACATAAAAGTACACAGCTCTACATAAGAATACACAAATGCAATATAAAGACACACTTATGTTTAAAATATCAATTATATATAAGACAAACACCATATTTATGT
The DNA here is from genome assembly GCA_017654935.2 of Phymorhynchus buccinoides. Lineage (NCBI taxonomy): Eukaryota > Metazoa > Mollusca > Gastropoda > Neogastropoda > Raphitomidae > Phymorhynchus > Phymorhynchus buccinoides. The sequence continues at coordinate 22,594 of JAGGCT020000644.1, read as the reverse complement.
ACATATTCATAAATTTAATAAACTCACAGACCCTGTACGTGTATAATAATAAATTATGCATAGCACACATGCAAACACACTCCAACCACCATATCCCACCCACCCGCCCCTCTTTTCCACACACGCATGTGTGCTCACACGTACACATACATACTTACAAGATCATACGTGCTACCACTTACAGCCACACTCCCCTATATACATGTGCGCGTGCGCACCCCCCACCCCTACCCCACCACACACGCGCACGCACGCATGCACACACACACGCGCGCGCGCACACACACACATTCTATATATTTAAAGAAAAGTAGTCAGGTAAACACACACACACACACACACACACACACACAAACAAAACACATTTACTTGTTCATAAAAGAGATGGACATGGGGATAAAACTGTTTCTGCTTCTAAGAGTTTTGAACTTTGGCGTTGCCTGTGACATTGTGAAGGGGCCAATAGCGCCAAGTGCTCACATAGTTTCAAAACTGTTGGCGTTAGACCACTATAACCATATGTTTTCGTGATCGGCATCATTGGGGGAATGCAGTGAAAAACAATTTGAAGGGGCCAAAAGGACAATGAGAGTGAGAGCCAGCAGAGGGTTTTCTTCTGTCAGTCCCAAGGATATCCCCCGAACCGCTTGACAGAATCACTTCAAATTTTGTGTGGTAGTGTGTCACCAAGAGCTGAAGGCACCCAAGCATAGATTATGGCTGTCGTGACCTTGACCTTGACATATGACCTTGAAAAAACAAAATCTGTAATGGGCTATATCTTCTACACCGTCGAGCTTACAGTTTTCAAACTTGCCATGTAGGGACACTGGCTTGTGGTAATTCTGATGATGGGGTACCGATCAAGGTCAAGGTCAAGGACATCGGTAGACCTTGAAAGTGGTGGGGGTGTTTCTGGTAACTGGGATTACGTTTATATATGTTTTTATTCTACCCTTTATTCGATGTGTTTTTTTATGAATGGTTGGCATCAGCCTGTAGTAGGAACCAATAGCAAATGAGAACTATGCAATGGTTTTCGACAGTATTGGAAATTAATGGTACAGCTTCAACTTTGTGGACGACCATGACTCAAACTAGGAGGCATTTGCGCTGGCTCTATTGCTGCGGCCAAAGGAATTGATTGGCCTTTGGGGACCTTCCCCAACGCCAACTGTCCTCGGATCGAGAGATCGAGAGAGAGAGAGAGAGAGAGAGAGAGAGAGAGAGAGAGAGAGAGAGAGAGAGAGAGAGAGAGAGAGAGAGAGAGAGAGAGAGAGAGAGAGAGAGAGAGAGAGAGAGATTTATAAAGCAAACAAACGAATAAATAAACGAACGGATAATATATATTTAAAATACGTAAAGAAATTAAACAATGACAAAACACAAGCTTGTTTCGATATTTATTTATCAAAATCAAATCATTTGATGAGAGAGGGAATGAGAGAGAGACAAATAACAAATGAATAAAACGAGTGAACAAAAATGATCAGGTTAATCCCTGCCGCGAAGCGAAGGATCTGGTTCATGTTTTCATTGCTGTTTGGCTGTCTGTTCCTGGCTGGCTGACTGACTATCTATCTATCTATCTATGTTACCACGATAGCGTTTCTTATTATTATTATTTGATCGCTCAGGTAGTTTCCTGCCCATTGTGAGCGCAGATGCGTCATGCTGCCATAATGCGCCTAGCTAAAAAGTAGTTAGGCCAGGCAAGTCCGACTTTAGCTGGAGGAAATCTTTTTGAAATTGCTTCTTGAAAAAAAAAAAAAAAAAGGCAGGAGAATGGACCGGTAAGCAGATATATAGTAGATGACAGTAAGCAAAGGGAAAAGGCAGAGTCAACGAGAGTGACAGATTAGAGGAAGTTAAAAGCGCAGAACTTCCAGAAGGTGGGAGAACTATTTATACAAAAGACCCCCCGGTATCCCCACGGGGGGGGGGGGGGGGGGGGGGGGCGATTGCGTTTGAACGGATGGATTTAGGGCCCTCAATTTGTGCATGCGGACAGATAGTTAGGATACCTGTATCTGTTACTCATTTCACGAAACTATTGACTCGCCTAATAACACACACACACACAGATGGACAGACAGACAGACAGACACACACACACACACACACACACACACACACACACACACACACACACACACACACACACACACACACATGATGCACTTTACACACTCATACACGCTCACATACATACACACATTTCGGTCTAATATCATCATGTATAGTGGATAGACATTAAATTAAAGACACACAAAGATGAGAGGATGAGAGAGAGAGAGAGAGAGAGAGAGAGAGAGAGAGAGAGAGAGAGAGAGAGAGAGAGAGAGAGAGAGAGAGAGAGAGAGAGAGAGAGAGAGAGAGAGAGAGAGAGAGAGAGAGAGAGAGAGAGAGACTAACAGACAGACGGACAGGGTAGCAGCTAAAGAGGGTGTGACACAAGAGTAGCCTAACTTGAAACAGGCTAAAATGTGTTTGGTTAGGGCCTACTGTATCCACGTTTTCGGGCTAACACCTCCAAGAAAAATGTTTAAAAAATGTTAAGCGTCTCAATATGCAGTTTCTTTCGTGTCTTTCGAAGGCAAGAAAAGAGTCGATCAGTTTTGCTAGCTTATATTTTACCCGGAGCAGCAGGTGAAGCTGGTTATTAAATTATACAACAGAACCATCATAGGCTGATGGTGGTTGTCACCTGAAAAAAGGTTTATCTTTCGGACGCGATTATTAGGGTGAGCATCTTCTTCTTTCAGATGACAACCACCACCATCTTCTTGTGGTTTCAGAGTTGGAAAACACTTTCAAGACTCTAACAGAAATAAACGTGTTTTGAAGTCAACAACATTTCAGCCAACAAGCATCTTCTTCTTCTTCTTCGCTGTGCGTGGCCACAATCATCACGTTGATCATTTCGCCATGGAACCGGAGATCGAGGCTCAACCACTCTTGCCGGAAGAAACGGCCTCAAGTAGGCCAGAGTAGAGAGAGAGAGAGAGAGAGAGAGAGAGAGAGAGGGTGACCCCAGAGAGTTGACCCCAGAATGGGACCAACGGAGATGAAGAGTATGGAAAGCCAAATACTTCCATAGAAGAAGGCAGCAGGCGGGTGTCCAAGCAGATGCTACCAGACCCTGGCTGTGAAACACTGGTGGTTTTGCTTCCACTGCTGTTGTTGGTACATATTAGCTCATTCCACTCCTGTATTGTTTTGGGGGGAAATGCGCTCTGGCGATATTGAGTTCGGCACTGGGGGGACAAGGAGCTGTTGGGGGTGACCTCTAGCATGCACATAGCAATAAATATCCTACTTTGGCAGAACAAAACAAGGGTCAACAGGCCTACGCTGACTGCATTTTATAGGCAACTCGCCTCTCAGAAACACATAATTATGGGCCAACGCTCCCTGCATTACCGTTGGGGCATATTCTGCTGTATCCGTACACCCCCCACAACCAGCCTAACGTGAAAAGGTAGGAGGACAAGACATGCAGGTGTGCTACTCCACCCCACCCCTAGCCTTCTGTTCCCCCTCCTTGTCGCCATAGGCCTATGCGGTCACGGTGAGTGGGCACATGGGTGAAGAGAGTATTTATTAGTCCCTCCCCCACAACATTTCAGCCAACTAGAACTATCTACAATATTTTGGAAATGTCAGTCTGTCTCAAGTCTGTCTTTCTTGTCATTATGTCTCGTCCATTGCCGTACACCCTGCCAACAAACTATAATCTTGACCATCATTACCCATGGGGAAAAGTTCGAGCCAGTTACTTGTAGGAGAGCTTGCTCAATGCTGATGGAATGTTGACCATCAGAATTGAGCAATTCTGAATTGAGCAATTTTGATGGAATTGAGCAAGCCGGACAAAGACAAAAGTTGATGTCACATACCCATTTTGTCTTGCAGCCGTTCCCGGATTTAAAAAAAAAATCAAAATCAGCATGCAGAGAAAGAACTCTCTCTGATCTGGTGGTGAGATTAACATCCAATCGATCAGAGACCCGTATGGACGGTAAGAGAAAGAAGCTTTACACCAATCTGTATGCGTTTGTCCAGTGTGTCTACTTCTAATTGATTTTTGACATTAAGCTCTCCTACAACTAATATAATCTTTTGCCTTCCATGCCCGTCACATGATCAAAATGACGTCATTGATGCTGTCAAAACTTCAATGTCAATGACTTTGGAATGCAGATGTTTGCTTTAGAACCGTCAAGAGGGATATATTTCCAGACTACACGTATTTCGCTAGATTGACTCTATGAATTCTTTTTTTTCTATTACATAATTAATAGAGAAAGAGTACATGGGTATATGGGGCGTCTTACCCCATGTTACCCTACACTTGAAAGTGTGACATCATTCTCATGACGTCAAGTGTAGTCAAAGACGTGCAGGGGTCCTTTCCAAAAGAACATGCAGACATCACTAGACTAATTCTAAACTCGTGGGCTTGTTAATTATCTTATGGAATTTATTTGGGCTTTTTGTCCTCAACTGGGTTTATCGAAGCACTGGGGGCACATAGTTTTCTGTGGTGGGGTCAGAATGCTGTCAACAAGCCAGACTGGGCTTCACCTTGAAGTTCAAGGCACCTCAGCAATGATTCTTATTCTATTTTTACATCGTGTTCGATCATCACTTTTCCTTGCAATCGTTACTGCATTGTTAGTCTGTCAAGACTACACGCAGGTACGAGAGATTGACTAATAATATAATCTTTAACCCTTTCACCGCCAATGTCGCATTTATGCACCACAATGGTTTAACACCCATATGTCATTTAAAAAGCATCAAATTAGGGCCTCCCGGCCTGTTATCTGAAGACCCTATTTTCGTAATTTTTGAAGGTAAGGATCTAGGCCTAATGTTATACATGTCACAGCAGAGGAATTCGAAATATTTCAGATTTTTTTTCTCTACCTAGGTAAGTTTAATGGTATTTTTGGACCGAAAAATGGTTGGCGGCGAAAGGATTAATTGACCAAACTCGACAAGTTTATAGCACTATGCCATGGCAAAGAGGGAACCCTCTTTCAAAGAAAGAACTAGAGCATGAAAGCACTAGATCAAGTAGCGGCGCGGCAGCATTTTCGGCTCCAGTCACGGTGAACTTGACCTTTGACCAATGACCCTCATATTTGAACTTAGCCTAGATAATAAAATATCCCAACTTCGTATCCGCATGTAAACGTTGAACCTCCTACACGTCTCCGTTCAAACGCTGGCAATTTCTGTTATCACAACCGTCACACATACTGATAGGCCTACTGCAGCCTACATAGGTGAAGACGGGGTAAAAAGTCCATGGGCGGGTAAGAAGCCCATGCCAATTATCATGAAATAAAGCAAATTTCAGTTTAGCATTCGTCTCATGGGCAAATTTCACTTAAATTTGCTTTATTTCATGAGATAATTGGCATGGGCTTCTTACTCGCCCATGGGCTTTTTACCCCGTCTTCACCTACTGTTACCAAACATAACTCAAGTCAGTGGAAGTAGGTTGATATGGCTTGCCATTTCTGTGAAATAACACAACGGGCATTGTAGGCCCTGCGTGGGACTGGAGACACGTGTTTTAGTTGTCATTATGATCAGCTCAGTGGTTTAGGCCCCGGAAAGTGCAGCACATTTCTGTCTCCCGTACGCACACATGCATGATGATGGTCATGGTGATGTTGATGATGATGATGATATTGTCTAATGTTTTTTTGTCAGGTGGAAGCCAAACTGGCGTGCCTGGTTCAGAAAACGGAAGTCAGGTACCGGCAGAATCGGTTCGGAATTATCTACAAAGCTAACGTCACTGTCACAGAGGTAACAACATAATTATATATCACAAACAAAAAGTGTTTGGGGCATAATTTAGGTCCTTTTCGGTTTTTTATCATTACTCTCAACAATAACATAACAATAACATAACAATAACATAAATAATTATAATTATCTCTCAACATCCAATTCCTCACCCAAACACCCTCCTCACGCACACACACACACCCTGCCCTGTTCTCGTCGGTCTGATTTGCTTTTTTAATGGGTTTTTGTGTGGGTGTTTTTTTTTGGGGGGGTCTTTTACGCGATCTACCAAAAGTGGCATCGCTGCCAACTATACAAGGTGTGCTGCGACAAAAAGGGAGGCACGTCCTGCTGCTTGGACTATGGCTGGTTTCTGGTCACCGTGGTCGTCATCCTGCTGTTCGTCTGCCTCTGCCTGGCCTACAGGTGGCACAAGAGGCACCACCGGCGGAGACGCGTCTCCCCCGGGCACACCCAGTCATCTCCCTCCGTCGCGCGCACCACCGCTGGTAAGGAGCTCTGGAGCTTGATAGAAAGAAAGAAAATGGAGCTTTACGTCCTCTTGGTCTGAATCAGACACATATGGGACATTTGTAATTACAAATATGGTTGGAACAATACTGGAGGCAATGCCCGGAGGCAGTACGAAACCAGTAAAGTCCCGATTTTTTTTATTAATACAGATAGCTGTAGCGGTGACCACGCCTCGGTTAAACCTCATCGGCTATGTACAGTGGAACCTCCCTTATATAAGACCTTCCATTACAGGGGAAGACGAGGTAAAAAGCCCATGGGCGGGTAAGAAGCCCATGCTAATTATCTCATGAAATGAAGAAAATGTCAATCAAATTTTCCCCATGAGACCAGGCGCTACTTTTGCAAACACACCAGGCGCTACTTTTGCAATTTATTGATTATTAAGCCAAAAATCGAGTAATTTTCGCACTTTTCATACATCTTGGGGTTCAGGGGGGCGGGGTTTCCTCCTTTTTTTTGGCCATGTAGGTCCGGAAACCCTGTTCAAGAGTTCACATACATTGAAAATATACTGATCATCATTCTAATACACGTGTGTATTGTGATGTTGTCCTACATCAAAGAGAACTAACTCTTGCTTAATTTTATCTGACTCCAGTTCTTCAAATCATTTCCCTTTCGTTTATTTTTTTCCGTCTCAGGTATTACTGTGTGTGTGCGCGTTCGCATATGATATAATGGTTTATGGAAAAGTCTGTGAACCAGACATCATGACAGCTTTATGGTTGTTTTTTGGTCAATGAATCACCAAAACACCCCCTTTGAGAGCACAAATTTTCGATTTAATTTATTTTTCAACATCTTTAAAAATGGCAGCAATTATCACACTTATGCACCCACCTTCACCCACACACACAGACACTGACACACACAACCCACACATGCATATACACACAAACATACGCTGGGCTATCCTATGTTATTATGCTCAACGTTGTTTGTTCCTTGTTGTAATTAAACTTACAAAGCCACTGATTGCGCCAGCTAGCTCTATCCTGGGTTTTCAAGTTTATTTCTTCTTCTGCGTCCCCCAGGCCATATGGCCATAATAGGTGAGGTACATGTATCCGGTTTACAGTTTTCACTGGTCTCCCTGCTGCATTTAGCTGACACATTCCGATTTATTAAAAAAAAAGTTGATTTAAATGCATTGAATTGGAAAAAAAGTGGTGGTTGACACAACCGTTGGGGTGAACAGAATGAATGAATGGGAGGATTATTATCAGAGATGCACTGTGAAACCAGGAGTAATAAAACCAACGCTTACCAGTGCGACGTTCACCCCAGTGCCATTCCCCTTTTGTGCAGCAGCAGCGTCTTCGTCAGTGCTCAGGACATGGAGCTCCCGAGTTGTTGCCAGGCTGCCAGGGTGGGTCAGGGTAGGAAGTCCCAAGCCTCCCTCCTACACCAGCGTGTCCCCTCAGCCCGTGCTCCAGCCCGGCGTCAGCCTGGCTCCCCAGCCCGAGCAGGACAGCCAGGGCCTGCCTCCGCCCTACACCTCCACAGTCAGTGTGTCTGCCGCCCAGATACCGAGCAGGACCAGGACATTGGTCACGCAGTCCGCAAATGAGGAGTGACTGTGTGGGTTGGTGTAGGTGGGGGGTAGAGGGGTTGTGTGTGTGTGTGTGTGTGTGCGTATGGATCAGGACATTGGCCCAGCAGACTCTGTGTGTGTGTGTGTGTGTGTGTGTTTGTGAAAGTCAACATTTTATTTCATGATGGATCATTCAATAATTAAAAAAATATTGGTGTGATTCTCTGTGTGCGCGCGCGTGCACGTGTGTGCACACACGTAAATAAATGTGTGTGTGTGTGTGTGCACACGTGTGTGTATGTGTGCGCATGCACGCACACACATGTGTGTGCATGTACGTGCGCATGTTTGAGTGAATGTGTGCTCTCATGCATGGCCCTCTGTGTGTGTGTGTGTGTTTGAAAGTGTGCACACAGGCGCAAATGAGTGTGTGGTAAGTGTGTGATGTCATGCAAGTATTATGTTTGAAGCTGAGCCTAAATATATACTGGAACATAATCCTCGATCTTCACTTCATTGGAAGATCAGTCGGCATGCACACCAGTTCCCAAGAGAGAACGAAAGGCACAGTTTGAAATCTGAACCATTTCATGTATAATAATATATAAATATCTATCTCCTTCAAGTCTGCCTGTAATGTGGATCAGCCTATTCTGACCCTTGCCCATACATTCTTGACAGGAAAAGGAAGGATTTCCTCTGTAACCTCTGAATCATGAGGATAATGTTTTCTTTATATGTTTCATGGTTTTTTTTATGTCTCATCAGTTTTTAGCCGTTAGGTTAGGAGTACATTGCAACTGGAATGAAGGCCAGTGCATTTCACTATCTGTCTGTCTGTCTGCAAAATTTTTGTTCCACCTTTTACAGCAAAAACAACTGAGCCAATCATAATAATAAAAATTGAAGAAATTGTCCTATCAATGATTCTTCTTATGTCAGTTTATCCACAATCTTAATTTGTTCTTTAATCTGACAAGAATAAATTAGCATATTTTTCGGACTACAAGGGGATATTTTTTCCCCTGCTCCTTATAATATGACAAATAATATAGTAAGAAAATAGAGTAACAAAATCTATAAAAAAAATTGAAACAAACATTTTTGGGGCGGGGGCTTATAATCAGGAGCGCCTTATAGTCCGAAAAATACGGTAAAAGAAAAGATTTGTTGGTACTGGCCATAAAATGGAACTATATCAAAGTCCAAATGAATTTCCTCTTTCATACATGCAGAAACTCACATTATCACACCATTTCATAACACAGAAACTTGAAAAGAGTATGTGATTTATAACTGACAGAAACAAATACGATTTATATGACCGACAGAAAAACAAATATGAATCCTAAATGCGTTTTCTTTAAAATTCATGACCTATACACATTTTCATGATTTTTGTTTTCATCCATAGAATCAGAATTTCCCAAAATAAAACCAGTACATTTGATTGATTTGTCCCCCAAAATGAAACACAACCACACACACCAGTGTACATGTAAGTAAGCAGAACACTAAAGTGAGATCTCCCTTTGGAAGCTCAGAACTTCTTTTTCAAGACATCCACCATGCTACCTGAATTTACAGTAGGTAAAAACAATATTGCACATGAACATCTTTCCATTTTTTTCTCTGAGATTTCTTTTGATATGAGATCACAGTCCGAAGGCAGTAAGCACTAGGGTTAAAACAAATTTATATAAGTTATAACATACTATAACCATCTCTTTTTTGCAGGATAAAAAATAATTCATGGATTAAAAATACTATCAGTTATTATGACTTTGCAGTGGGATATTGCTTTTATCCTATCTCAAGAGACTTGGTGTTTATCCTATGAGGTTGTAGACCGAATAGGGTAAACACCAAGGTCTCAAGAGATAGGATAAAAGCAATATCCCACTGCAAAGTCATAATAACGATTATATACCGATATTTTACCTCTTTCAGATAAAATCAGCTGATAATCAAACACGCAACGAAGAAGCGAGACGCCACGCATGCAGATCTAAATAATACTAACCACTTCACCGTAGCAAGCAAATCCCACTCATCCACAATATAGTTCTCCAAGTAAGAAAGTCGTGAGCTATTTTGATCTTGCACAAGTGATAGGTTATGAAAGGAAACTGATTATTAATAGAAACATGAACCGTACTGGCCTTAACTGTATAAAAAAAAAACAGCCTTTACAATGGAATCGACACACCAGTAGCAAAAATCTTTAGGTCCAAATTTAGATTGGGCAAGTCTATGATAATAAAAGAGGGGAGTGATCTTTTACAACAGTAACTTTCATGAATTTTGCAATAATAATTGTGTTATTTCCAATATGATAGGCCTACATAGTTTTTGAAAATATCACTGCACACATTCTCAGATTATTATGTACCAGCTTGTTACTTGGGCTGGCTGAAAATGAACTGTTCTTATCAAACTGCAACCACCTATTTGCCATAATATTCCACTGACGAAATGTCAGTGATGATGTAATTTCAGTGTTTGCGTACTTTCAGAAAGATGACGTTTTTCGATGTCCCCCGTATAAAAAAGGGTCTAGAGTATGAATAGGTACTGTGCGTTGGTGGGGTACCAGACACACCAGGTAGTGTTTGCTACTCTATTAGCAGTCACACTACCTGGAGTGTCTGGTACTCGCGTACCCCACCTTGAAATTGTAGATAAATCACGTCATGCTTGCGTCATTTTCAGGGGTACGCAACCCCCTTTGCTGCTCTTGTCTATGGTCTGAACACTGAAGTTAGTTGCATGCAAGTGTATCTCAATGCATGATAATGATACTAATGCTATGTGAAGATAAATAACTTTGAGGTCAGGTTACTTGGCAACGGTGTATTCTTACACCTTTTTCTCACGTGCATTTACACTAAGCCTATGGGTTAATATACGCAAATGATACGTCAAGTTATGATTTTATATCCCACGCTTGGCAGCCTTCTTTGGCTCTCTTGGAGATCGGTATATAGTGTATTAACACACTTACCTGTACAGTTATAACGCAATATACTCCAAGTATTTCAACAACAGAATCATTAGGAAGTGATAAGGGTTGCTCCATAAAAATAAAAAAAATTTAAAAAGCAATCCGGAAGAATCACATTGCCTTTGAACCAAAAATAAATTCACATACACAATATAATTATATAACCTAATTAAAGTAAATGCGAGAAAACTATACAAGATGTGTATTTCACGGCCAAGCCTGACACAAAGTGATCAATTAATAGATAACAATGCATGTTTTCTCTTTTGATTAAACGCACATTAGACGCGTAAGTTCCGTACGGAAAACCCTAAATAAGTGAGAGAAAGAAGGATACAAGTTTACGCATATTGGGGAAATTCGAACACGTGCGCAAATCTTTACGGTTCTTTGTTTCACTTATTTATGGTTTCTGCATGGAATATCCGCTTATGTGTGCACACGGCCTAAAGCTCAAGAACAATCCTGCCAATTTTCAGTATGATCTGTTCAGAGGTTCAGTGTAGTGATTGAACTAAAGAACATATTGAGTACAGACACACTGTGGAACACACAAAACCTTGTTTTGGTTGTATGGTACTCGCATTGTTGTATGTGGTGTGCTCGCACACATACACATTATCTCAAGTGCATTGAGTTGCTTAGCAAGATTATGCGCGCTATATAAGCATTAATTTATTATTATTTAGATCTGAGTATTAAAAAAAAAGGTTAATATCTCCATAGAAGGCAAAATCCATATAAGTGGAAAATATTCAATAGACAGATAAGCTGGCAAACATGCACTTACAAATGTACACACACACAACACACTCAAACTCAAAGCCACACAGTCCTCTACAAACACACACAAATGTTGCACACACACGCATCACACAAACACACTCAAACTCACACAGTCCTCTACAAACACACACTTACATGTGTGCTCACACACACACACACACACACACACATTCTCTCAAGCTTACCAGCATACATTTCCCACAAAAACATGAAGATTTACAAACACAATTCCACCAGTCCATTCAATACACTGCCCACCACAAAAAAAAAAGCTAAATCAAATAAACCCGTGTTGCATATAATCCCGCAAAATCAATCCAAGCAGTATTTGGATTGACACAATGTTTCTAATACTTTTTTTTTTATATACCAATACATGTCCCACAAGAATAACAGGCACCATTTGTGTTCATTTCCCCCCAACACTGAGATCACAGTGAGTTCCTCCATACAAATGCGGAATGGTTTGTCGATCAGTCACAAACTGGAATGGTCAGTCATGAACTGGTCAGCAGCTGAAGTAGTAACTGGAACATTGGGCCACCTAACAGCTGTCCTCTTGCCCTGAGGGGAAAAGGGCGGTCACGTCCCTCTTGATCTGAGCGTACTGCTCAGCCGGCAGCTGGGAATCGGCAATGATAGCATCCACCGCCTCCTCCGTCAGTGTATGGTAACCATCCTCCTCTGCACATGCATAGATAGACATAGATAATGCATGCACACACACACACACATACATTTTCATGGGTGCTTCTAGTAAGTTCTACAAAATCATTTTTTTTATATCCTGGACCAACTCCTACCCAGAGTGAGTGGTTATGGGCTCAATGGGAAGACTGAAACCACACAGTTGAGCTTCATCCGCTTAACGGATGCGATTCTGAGAGTGTTGCTCTAATTTCAAGACCAACACTGCAGGTGTCTGTAGTTCTCGGGCCTGGTTAACGCCTGGATATCATTATGAAAGGAAGCGTAGAATACAGCCCTGTCATGCAGTCTCAGACTGATATGGAACTCCATAGCATCATCATCATCATAGTCATCCGCCTCATTTCCATCAATCATTAAAAAGAAAAATGTCTCAAATTCTGTGGCTTCGCAAGCCCTGCTCTCATGGTGACCTCAGTTTCGGTTTCTGATCCAGTCTATGCCTTGGTGCGTTTGGGCCAAAGTCACGGGGAGCAGTGTGTTCTGGGGAGCTGTCGGTGGACAGTCGTGGTGGCGCCCTCGGAGGAGGACCTCACTCACGCTGGCTCCGCGACTAAAAGAATAGTGTCATCAGTAGGGGGCTTAGTAGGTGGTGTCCTGAACAGGCTCTACTGAACTCCACCGAAGTGACTCAGCAGAAGTGCAGTGTCTCCTCGGTTGGTTGCCTTCTGACGGCCTAACATAGATTAGCTCCCCTTGGACTACTGGTCTCAGTTTCTGCCACCTGAACATGCGGAGGTGTGGCTGTGAGTTGGGACTCGGAATGAGCGGCGTGGGAGCAACGCCACTGTACAGCCCAGAAGATGGGACAGCAAAAAAAAAGAAAGTCCTGAACAGCAAGGATCCAAGGGCCACCTAGTTACCCAATCTCCAGCAGGGTGCAGGGGCAGCCAGCATCCCTGTTAGGGGGGGTCAATGTTCCCAGAAGCTGAAGGGGAGAATGCTATATTATGTAAAGGGACTTACAGTCTCTCCTTGCAGCACAGTGCAAATAAAGATAATGGGCAGTGATGGTAGGGACAAAAAATGTGGGAAGGTGAGGAAGGGAGATTGCTCCTCAATTTCTTTTTAACCTGAAATTCAGGCAGAGGCCTCATTCATCAGCCCTAACATGAGTTGTTTTTTTAGTTTAAAACGCAGTCCCAATGTAAATACTTGTAAATGTTTTTTTTGGATGTTGCTGTTTTTGTGTGTGTTTTTTTTTGTTTGGGGGGGGGGGGGGGGGGGTTGCGGGGAGGGAGGGGGGGTTGCTTGCTTTTGTTTATTTATTGCCTCATCTACTTGTTAGGCCTGTTCAATGAACATTCCCCACTCCTAACACACACCACCCATTTTTCGGAATGGCGACTTGTAAAAATCAGTATTACAACACCAAATTACTAAGGAAGATTATTTGATATTTAATAATGCTAAGTACCCAAAATAAGAAGATTATTTAATAATGCTAAGTACCTAAGATAAGTGATGAAAACAAATTGATAATGTATTCTGTGCATTTTTTAATTTAAATAACAAAGGTCTTTCCAAGTGTTGGCTATCTAATCTTTTAAAGATATAAAAATATATTTTGAACCGTTTATGTTCCATTCTTTTTCTATCACCACCCCCCACCCCCTCCCGTTCTTTCCTTCTCCTCACACTTTCACCCCCATTTGTCCATGCTTTCCCTTTCTCACACAACTCTTTTTAAAACAAACACATGCGCACGCACATACACACACACACAAACACAGATTTCCTTCTATTCATATCTCTTTCATAAATAAATCCTCAAATGCAATTACAGGTGGGTTGGGAAAACCAAAAGGGGCGTTTTTAATGTCACCAATTCCTCACAAAGATCCACAATCCATTATCAATTAACACCACATGGTTTGTGGATTTTCCCACATAGCAAAAAAACCAAAAAACAGAACAAAACAATATTCCATCAAAACATGTCATTCATTCGGTGAAATTCAAAGTCGCCGGCGCGTGGCAAATGCCCTATTAGGCAAGATCACTCCCACACACCATGAAATTACTCCCCTTAACCCCTTGACTGCCACCAACGTATCACGTACTGACCTGATGACATCACTGATGATGTCATCAAATGAAGAGGAATAACTCTGATATGCTGGCTTTTGCTCTAACACAGTCAAGAGAGTTATATCCCCAGACCATTTTGCCAGATTGGCTCTATCAGTCGTCTTTTTCATGGCATGATTTGCCCAAAGATTTTTTCTTTAATTTTCTCTGGCAGTCAAGGGGTTAATTATTTCCGAACAATTCCTATTGCTGCTGCACTGTTTTGCTTCTCGCTAAAGAATGCCAGACTGGATCCCCACTTTAGGGTGTGGCTTCCTCTTCAATACTTTAACTTTACCACAAGTCTCTTCCCAATCAAAAGCCCAGCCTATCCCTTCCTTCCATCACACATTTTAGTATTTCTTTATTTCTTATTATTTTTTATTTAAAAAAATTAATTCTATGTGCTAAGCGTGCGCTGAGTGAATACTATTGCGCAGATTGATTTAATGATGATAGCGGAATGTGCAGATAGGGTTGTCAGTTACAATACTGCCGTTAATTCATGTCAAAAAACATTTTTCCATACAACTACTACTACCAAGCCCCAAGGCTGCAACACTAGCTACAACACACCAGCCCAACTACTAGTAGTCATTCCCCAAGGCTGCAGCACATATTCAACCAACTCAGCCCTAGCTATGGCTTCAGTGCATAGTACAAGCCCCAAGGCTGCACCGCAAGAACAGCCCCACTAATACTAATACAAGCTACAACACACCAGCCCCACTTATACTAGTCAGTCCCCAAGGCTGCAGCACATATTCAACCAACTCAGCCCTAGCTATGGCTTCAGTGCATAGTACAAGCCCCAAGGCTGCACCGCAAGAACAGCCCCACTAACACTAATACTAATACAAGTTACAACACACCAGCCCCACTAATACTAGTCAGTCCCCAAGGCTGCAGCACATATTAAAACCAACTCATCCCTAAAGCTTCAGTACATAGTACAGACACAAGATACAGCACACCAGCCCTACTAATACTGGTCATAACTACAACCCAGGTTCCACTCCCACAAGGGTCATCATCATCATTAAGCTGTAGAACAAAAAAGGAAACTAAACTGCCTTTTGGCACCAAAATAGATTTTCCACAATCTCAAGTAGCCAAGAAGAACTGACCTCTGATGGACAGATGTCCTCCAAGCTCAAGACTGGCCACATTGAAAGCTTTAAAAAGAAACATTATTTTTACTTTTCTGCCATCAAAATAAACACAAACACACACACATCAACACACATACACAGTTTATATTTCTGAAAATTTACATTTTCTACCATAATTTTCAAACAAAAACTGACCTCTGATGGGCAGATGTCCACCAAGCTCAATACTGGCCACATTGAACTCTTCGGCTGACTTTGTTCCTGTAAAATAATAAACCCAAATTAATGTGAATGGATGGTCTACTTGAAATCTGAGACCCCTTTCATTCATTACTTTTCTTCTTCTCTTCTGTTTTCTTCTTTGGGGCATGTGCATAAGATCCGCCATCTGCAAGTTCCGTACAGAAACCCCATTCGCTTATACATGTATAAGAAATAACTGGATGGGATTGTGGCCGAGTTTCTGCTACTATAGTTAACGTCATCCCAGTCATAAGACCATATGGGACAAAAGAGTTTCTGCTACTCATAGTTAACAAAAGAGTCATCCCAGTCATAAGACCATATGGGACAAAAGAGTTTCTGCTACTATAGTTAACGTCATCCCAGTCATAGAGTTTCTGCTACTATAGTTAACGTCATCCCAGTCATAAGACCATATGGGACAAAAGAGTTTCTGCTACATAGTTAAGATCCCAGTCATAAGACCATATGGGACAAAAGAGTTTCTGCTACTATAGTTAACGTCATCCCAGTCATAAGACCATATGGGACAAAAGAGTTTCTGCTACTATAGTTAACGTCATCCCAGTCATAAGACCATATGGGACAAAAGAGTTTCTGCTACTATAGTTAACGTCATCCCAGTCATAAGACCATATGGGACAAAAGAGTTTCTGCTACTATAGTTAACGTCATCCCAGTCATAAGACCATATGGGACAAAAGAGTTTCTGCTACTATAGTTAACGTCATCCCAGTCATAAGACCATATGGGACAAAAGAGTTTCTGCTACTATAGTTAACGTCATCCCAGTCATAAGACCATATGGGACAAAAGAGTTTCTGCTACTATAGTTAACGTCATCCCAGTCATAAGACCATATGGGACAAAAGAGTTTCTGCTACTATAGTTAACGTCATCCCAGTCATAAGACCATATGGGACAAAAGAGTTTCTGCTACTATAGTTAACGTCATCCCAGTCATAAGACCATATGGGACAAAAGAGTTTCTGCTACTATAGTTAACGTCATCCCAGTCATAAGACCATATGGGACAAAAGAGTTTCTGCTACTATAGTTAACGTCATCCCAGTCATAAGACCATATGGGACAAAAGAGTTTCTGCTACTATAGTTAACGTCATCCCAGTCATAAGACCATATGGGACAAAAGAGTTTCTGCTACTATAGTTAACGTCATCCCAGTCATAAGACCATATGGGACAAAAGAGTTTCTGCTACTATAGTTAACGTCATCCCAGTCATAAGACCATATGGGACAAAAGAGTTTCTGCTACTATAGTTAACGTCATCCCAGTCATAAGACCATATGGGACAAAAGAGTTTCTGCTACTATAGTTAACGTCATCCCAGTCATAAGACCATATGGGACAAAAGAGTTTCTGCTACTATAGTTAACGTCATCCCAGTCATAAGACCATATGGGACAAAAGAGTTTCTGCATCCACTTAATTTCAGTCATATACCATATATTTTCTGCTACTATAGTTAACGACTAAGACCATATGGGACAAAAAGTTTCTGCTACTATAGTTAACGTCATCCCAGTCATAAGACCATATGGGACAAAAGAGTTTCTGCTACTATAGTTAACGTCATCCCAGTCATAAGACCATATGGGACAAAAGAGTTTCCCTAAAACGTTTACACAAAATTCTGCTACTATAGATTCCCAGTCATAAGACCATATTATTATCATAAGACCATATCTTACTATATTAACGTCATCCCAGTCATAAGACCATATGGGAAGGCGCAGGGGTCTCAGTCCATATGGTATAGTTAACTTGCAGTCATAAGATTGCAGATCTAATGTGCACAGTCATGCCTTTAAAGGAATATGTTTACGGTTTTGGTTTTTTTTGCTGCTTTAACTAACTTATGGCCATAAAAAAGAGCACAGCCACATTTCTTCATTTTAAGTGCCCAGTCATAAGACTTGAGTGTTTCTGCTTTTTGTATGTTGCATGTGTGTACATGAGTGCCATGTGGGACAAAAGCCTGCTTGCATATGTATTAACGTCATCCCAGTGCTTGTGTGTATATGTCTGTGTTTGTCTCTATGTGTGCATGTCTCCCAGTCATGACCATATGGGACAAAAGAGTTTCTGCTACTATAGTTAACGTCATATGGGACAAAAGAGTTTCTGCTACTATAGTTAACGTCATCCCAGTGTGACCATATGTACCAAAAGAGTTTCTGCTAAAAGAGTGTTCTGCTACTATAGTTAACGTCATCCCAGTCATAGTCCAAGTCAAGTCAAGTCAATGATTTCTGCTACTTTATTGACGATAAAGGAATAAGCTAAACAAAGCTTTTTTTCATCCTGTCGTCATAAATTAACAAGAAACGCAACTGAACATGTGTGTGTGCGTCACTGTGTGTGTGTATTCGTGCGCATGCATGTGTTGTGTGTATCTGTACACATGTAATACATGTGGAAATGTGACTGCTGTGACCTTGTTTTGTTGCCATTATTTACACATTCAAGTCTCTCTATCTCTGCGTATGTGTGTGAGCGTGTGCATGCATGTGTACATAACTGCATGTGTGAGTGTGTGTGTGTGTGACAGTACACATGTAAATATGTCGTGACCTTGTTTCATTGTCATAATCAATACATTTAAACCTCTGCCTTATGTGTGCATATGTGCAAATTGTGCGCACGCGTGTGTGTGTATGTATGTATGTATGTGTGTGTGCGTATAGGAATTTGTTTGCCCGTATGATGGATAAAGATTTAAATATGGATAGTTTCTTTTAGGAATAAAACGACAAGAAAAACAAACCCCCAAAAATGTGCGCTGACTATTGTTCAAAAAGCAAATCATAAGCTCAAAGCAGAAGAAAAATAGCTCAAGAATGATATCACCAAATACTTTGATCAGAGAAGAGATTCCCACAGAACAAAAAAGGAGGAAAAAAGCTAAGGGGTCACTGCCGGCCTATGGTAGGGTCCAGGGACAAAGCCTGATGGGGGTCAGGGGGGTGAAACCCTTGCTTTCAACCTGTGAAAATCACCACCTGGGACAGCAAAGTTATCAAAATCTAATCTCCTTGATCCTAGTTTCTACAAAACCTCCTCCATCCCCCCCCCCCTTCTTATTTTCTTAATGGATTTAAGTTGGCCTGAAAGAAAAAAAAACCTGGGGCCATCAAAAAGGCTGCAATCCTCCTGAAGGCTCAAAGATTTTGTGTCTTGTTTGATTTGATATAAAGTTTTAGAAGTTCCATTACTTAACATAGATTGTAAAGAATGAACAATGAATCAAACACATGAAAACTAAATCTAAAAGGTGTGTGTGTGTGTATGTGTGTGTGTATGTGAGAGAGAGAGAGTGTGTGTGTGTGTGTATGTGTGAGAGAGAGAGTGTGTGTGTGTGTGTGTGAGAGAGAGTGTGTGTGTGTGTGCGTGCGTGCGTACGTGCGTGTGTGTGTGTGTGTATGTGTGCAAGTATTTCAAAAGGTAAACATAAAATCTTTGCTTCCCGTATTTAGTCCTTTTTTTTTTTATTACAAACAATTTCTACCAATCACATGCTCATAAAAAAAACTAAAAGAATTAAAAAAAAGCAGCTCAACGTGCAAAACCATTGCCATGTATTGTCCCCAAGTATGATGATTATAAGATTAATACCAAAAAAGTCTACAAACATGCTTACCGCCTGAAGGACCAAGGAGAGCAATGTGTGGTTACAAAGTGAGGGACAATACACAAAGAAGAATGTGGACAATTCTACATCAATATCTAAAGCACCACCTTGAATTCCATCATCTTTTCCATTTCCAAACATCTTTTTCATATCCATCTCAGTACCCTTTTTCAAACCCAAAGCACATGTTCAGGTGCACACACACACACACACACACACACACACACACACACACACACACACACGCACACACACAAGAATATACAAAATGACGCATTTAATTTTTCGTTAGATGACAGAAAGCATGCACTGTTAAAGATACGAAAGATCGGGCAATAAAAGAGAGTGTGAAATGGTAAAGAATTGAAAGATATGACAATAATGAGAAAGGGAATGCATTATTAAAGATTTGAGTGAAATAGCAACAATAAAAGGGAGCACGCGTTGTTAAATATTTTAAAAACACAAGAAACTGAAAAAGAAATGGGAAAAGGTATGAGTGTATAAGACAGGGAAATAAAGCCTGTCCATTCTGCAAGGATGACATTGGGAAACAGAAAGAGGCTACAGTGGAACCTCCCATTATAAGACTCCCTCCCATGTAAGACCTACTTCTCTGACACATTGCCCTTCTTTGTAAGTATTAAAACTACCTCCCTTATAATACCCCTCCCTTATAAGACTTCATTTAGGATGATTTTTGATGGTCTTATAAGGGAGGTTCCACTGTACTAGTATTAAAAATAAATTTGTCTTTAAAAATGCAAACATTCAAATCATCCACCAGAGGTACGAAAACATATACTAGTTGGTATACAGACTTGCAGTTACATATACCACTCTTTTCATTGAATTCCAATATCGGGGGGGGGTGTTTTTTGGGGGGATTGTTTTGTTTTTTTAACATTTCAACAGTTCTGTAAGAACAGGAGTTCACAACACTGTAACTAAAACAAGAGCCTGTGCATTTCTCAGTCTGTATGTGTGAGTTAAGACTTTTTTTTTTGGCTCCACCATTTACAGCCTAAACTACTGAACAAATCATAATGGGAATTTTCACGGTTGTCCACAATGTTAGACTGATGATGCCCATTAACATACTTTACATAGAGGGGTAAATGCCAAGGCTAAAGTTTAAAAATCATTGGCAAAATATGCAATATATTTTGTCCAAATGTTTTTTTATTGAATAGAGAATCTTCAAGACCACCAGACAAGATAAGTTTCACACATAAAAATGTCAACAACAAAATGCGCTACATTATACTGATAACAAATTTCTTACCAATGAACTTTCTGCGCGGCCAAATGAACACTCGTAGCGTTGTTTGGGGCGAGTTTCGCTCTTCTCCAAACACCACTCCCCGGCAGAGGAAGAGATTGTGAGCAACATCCGTCTCCTGCAGGTAGTTGCACACTTTGTGCACTTTCCTGGAGAACAAACGAATCGCTCATCAATATAAACGACTGTGAAACGCGGGATCATGTGCAATTCTTTCAAAGATTCACACATCAAAATACAGACAGTATGCGCGCACACACACACAGTTTCTTTTTTTTTTATATTGAATATTTTTTTATATTTTACAAATTTTCATTAACAAACACGCGCGCGCACACACACAAACAGTAGTAGTAATGGTGGAAGTATGAACAACAACAACTAGAATGGCAACAACAAACAAAAATAACATTGCAATATCAATAATAAGGAGTGAATAATACTAGTTGCAATAATAATAATAATAGCATTATTATATCACCTTCATGAACACACAGTCATTCATAACACATGAATCCCCCACATTCTAATTGCTTTTAGTTTACCCCAGAGAACTATGGTTCTTCCCCTTCACACAGCCAAGCACTTTTCTCACTGGCTGTGGTAAGGCCCAGGGAAAGACCTTATAAGTGAAGCTAAAGAATAGACAAAACCTGTGGATCGGGTTATGGTGTCAGGTGAGTGCCAAAAATAGCCACAAGCTAAAAGCACTGAAATCAGGTACTGTGAATTATTTTGTTGACAAAAATCATTTTGCCAAGATCTGCACTTAAGTAAGTAGCATGTCATCTAAGACATTTTATGTTGCAAAACAATGAATTAAACCACTCAACAGAAGTTCTCACACACACACAGTGTCATGTGACAATTTGTTTTAATAGACGATTTTCGGAGAAGAAAAAAAAGGGAGAGCACTTCGTGAAAATTAGACATGCTTACCCCCATTACTTGGTCAAAAACCATAGCAACAATGCAATTGAAGCTTGAAACCGCAGGATGCGAGTCAGCAACTTGCAAACAATTTTTCTTAGAAAAATTAGGTGGCCAGTTGAAACAAACTGATAAAACTTGCAAAATGTGACGTAAAAATATAAATGACATAATTTTTTAGAATGACGCACGGTGTTCTAAGTGCTGTACGTCTACTCAAACACATGAGTCGATAGGCTACGAGAGCTGATGGTAGAGCGACTTCCCCTGTTTGACCGATTGAATTAGGCAAGGTCACTCCCACACACCATGAAATTACTCCCCTTAACTATTTCCGAACAATTCCTATTGTATGCATCGACACAAAGCTTGTGTACAAGCATGCATGTACAAACAGACTGACAGCCCACCTGCTGACATCCTTCACAGTGGAGCCATACAGCTGAAAGGCAAAGCCAGGCACAGGGATCGTGGTCATCTCATGCAGAGTGTCCACCACATGGGTCGCAGGCTGAAAACAAAGCAAAACGACACACTCAGTGCACATATACAGCTCCTTTTTCATAGATCATTAACATGGCATGGCATCTCTCTCTCTCTCTCCCCCTCTCTCTCTCTCTCCCTCTCCTCTCTCCCTCTCTCTCATGCCTTAAGAACTGTTACTAGTGTTAGTATGATTATATGATCTGCCATCTCTTTGTATTTTTATTTCTTCATCTTCTTCACCCACCCAGTGGTGTAAGTACAGGAGAGGAGTGTTGGGGGACATCTTCTTCTTCTGCGTTCCCGGGCCACAATGGGCACTTGAGCAAAGATGCTTTCTGACTCCGGATTGTTCATGTTAGTTTTGGTTCCTACTCGGAGCCATAAGGCAAATAAAAAGGAAACAAAAAGAAAAAGAAAATTACCTAAGGGGAATTTTCGACA
>JAGGCT020000643.1:37500-50000 GCA_017654935.2 Phymorhynchus buccinoides | reverse complement strand
TTTTCACTTTTCTGGTTTGGAAGTCTGTGTTTGAAAAACAAGCGTGTGTTGGGTGATGTGGTGAATGTGTGTAGCAAAGTTGTTTGAAAGAGAGAGATGGGTTTGAATGAGATGTACGAAAGACGAACCAAGCATAAAGCCAGGAAGATTATAAATGACACCTCCCATGTTTTGAACAAACATTACGAACTATTACCTTCTAGACGTCGCTACAAATTTTTTAAAGTCAACTCCAGGGCACAGAAATCCTTCATCCCCAGATCCATCCACCTTCTAAACTCATGATCCTTTTAGGTTTAAATGTGTGTTCATCGTGTTAAAAGAAACTATGCATGCTTATCCTTAGACGTGTATGTATCCACATATAATGTGTATCTTTAAGCGTGTATTATGTGTAACTTTTAAATATGTACATTATGCTCACGCATGCTAAATGTCTAGGTCCGTATACATTTTATGCATATTTTTATACTCATGTTCCTTTAAGTCCAAATGTGCTCCTATTCATGCATGCTGAATGTCGATGTCTTTGTTATTCTGGCACCTGAACAAAATTTCTCCTTGGGAGATAATAAAGCGAATTTGATTTGATTCTCATTCAGCAGCCTCGTGCTTAAACAGGAAGAAAAATACAGGTTCAATGTACTGAGTGGCTTAATTCAGAAATGACATTAGTTAGAACACAAAGCATTTGAATAAGCCTTGTATTGAATGTGTTGATTTATTTGGGGAAAATACTGATGAGCATAATTTCTTCATTTAAAAAAACATTGTATTGATATGTTGCCAGTAATGTGGGACAAATTTACACACAAGACAACTTTAACCGAGCCACATGCTTTTGTGTGGTTTGTTAATATTCATAGATCAAATTTTGAAAAGTTTTGGAGACTAGTGTATTGAAAAAGTATTGTAATGGTTTAGATGTGGGTAATAATCTTAACAAGACAGGAAGAATATTTTCTTATGGGCTGTGTTTGTTAATGTTTAGTTTCTATTTGTTTCTGATTGACACTTTTCTTTGTTTATTTGATTGAATTTTAATTCAGTGTTCAGCAACTTTGATGTATTTATTTCCACCACTTTCCTCATGCTAGGCCATTGGAAAAAATACTCTTACAAGATTGTTTTCTCACTGGTTTAAGATGTAAAAAAAAAGAGGAGGGTTCACAAAAAAAGTATGTAAGCTACGCTAATGTTGACTAAGTCCCAAGGCAAAGGAGGAGGCCATGGTGATGGGGAAAGAAGAGGGTGCGAAAGGGAATAGGTCATATGAGATCATGTTTGCCTGGAAGTAAAACGTCCCGTTTTGATTCACTATGTACATGCCCTAGACTGTCCCGAGTTGTTGAAAGAGAGGGAAAGAAAAGGAAGGCGCCGTGTGTGTTGCCCTGAGTCAAACTAAGTTTAGTTTGCCCAAGTTTTTGCTGTGACGCTTCATCACATTCTTGAAACTGTGGAAACTGGTTCAACATAAAATCTGAGCAAGCTGCATACAGCTGTGCTGGCATATATTGGTCTTTTAGAGTAGATGCATTGGGTATGGTAAAAGAATACCATGCAACATTTGTGTTGGAAATGTTATCAAAAGTAGTACCAGTATGACACGTGTTTCTGCAAATTTCAAAACTATTTGTCACTTGATTGTGTTTTATGCACAGAGATTGTTTGCATTGGGGTATGCTTTCAGGATAAAGGACAGGCAGAAGACTGGAAGCATTTGCAGCAGCATCAAGTAAGCTGAGATCATCTTCCAGACGAAAATGAAGTGAGGTAAGTGTCTGTAGTGTAGTCAGTGGGTGCTGGTAGAGGTGTAGATGGAGTCAGTTTGCTTTGCTCTAGCTCCGGTGTACTTTATTTTAACATGTCAGGGAATGGGTAAGTCTAGTACAAGATGGCAACACAATCTGATGTTAAAACACACACACATACAAACACATACACACGCACACGCACACGCACATGCACATGCACACGCACATGCACACACACACGCACACACACACACACACAATCTGATGAAATGTAATGATTGGGGACATGAAAAATACATAGATTCCCTAGACATAGACAACGGGATATGCATGCACACACTTTTCTTCAATTTCTACTTTAGTTTTGCTCAAATTATGTAAACATTAATTCAATTAATTTCAGGTTTATTGATTGGAAGTTTGTGTTACGCTTACTTTGACTGATATAAAAGAACATGTGTTCTTCTCAAGGTCAAGAATTTAGGACAATTAGGCCTCTTGTTTTGTCCTTTCTCATAATTGTTTTTTTTAAATTGTTTTTAGTTGGCAAGGCTGTGACGATGAACATTGTTTTAATCGAAAATGGCGGACGCTAATTCTTCCAGTTCTAGGAACCCCCTGTGGCCAAAAAGGCACGAGTTGGGAGTGGGAGACACTTGAAAGAATGGGGAAACCTGTCCTTTGAGAAAGGAAGGTATGCTCCCCTGCCCATTTTTCAATATATATAACAAAACTGCATGAAAACGATGTCTGAATATAATGTATTCATGGTAACTGTTTCATGGTTTTGCGTGTTCTGAAATTGATACGGTTTTCAGGCTTGAAATAAGGGGAAAATTATTTTTCAATGAGGGAAGTTTTGAAAAAAAGAAAATTGGGTTGACACCTATGAAAGTCAGAAAAAAAGTGTGCATTCTTATTTGACTTGTTTGTACCTTGCATGAATCAAAGTGAAAGGAGCATGCTAACTGGCCAATGTCTTGTGCTTGAATCGCATACTTTTAATTCTAGGATGCATAATTAGCACTCACTGTACCACTGTACTGAAGCACATGAACAAAATTAGATGCCTAAATTGATTTAAACATACATAAAGATCTTTGAGTATAAGCTAACCCACTTAATATTAATATAACTGAAAATGTGTGTTTCTGTAGTTCCGGAGTACCGGGTATGTAGTTTGCATGCACTTATCAATGTGAGCTGTTGTATTTATTTTACTTGTATGTGTTTACATGTCCAGCTATGCTTCATTTTGTCGGTGAAATTCAGAAACCTCGTATCTCAATTTTGGTAGTTTTGAGAAAAATGGAAAAAAATGCTTTAGAAATTAATCGCGTTTACCACAATTGATTAACTATGATGAATATGTTGTTCAAGACATTGCGAGTTTAGTCCTGCATTTTGTTAAAATTACTTCTTCTTTTTTTTATACTTGAAAAGAATGAAGATACAAGGTTTTTGTCCTTAACTAGATCTGAATTTGGGACTTACGAGTTTTTCTTCTATTTACACAACCTCATTTACCCCAGATAGAAAGTCGTTAGAGATACGAGCTTTTGGTGGAATGTGGCGGGAAAAATGAGAGAGCTGACTATGTATCTAAGTCAAAACCCCCAAAAATCAAGATACTAGGTTTTTGAATTTCACCGACGATTTGCTTTTGGTTTTGTTGCAGCGGCATTGAATATTTGATGACACTTTATAGGTGCTTTAGAGCGTTTCAAAAGATTAACCGATTTATTGTTTTGTTTGTGTTGGCCTCTTTATTTTATGGGGATATGCAAATCAGAATTGCTAGCTTTGTTAAAAGCATTATCGTAATTTACGGCTCATAAGGCGACACAGCGCATAAGGCGCACCCCCTGCTTTTATAAATAAATCGTAATTTGAATGATAGGGCGCATACACCCGATAAGGCGCAAAGAAATCAAATAAAGGAAGAACGAAACGATCAGCGAAAGTAACATTACAGTGATGGAAGTGGAAGCCTAACTATATAACTATATTTTAATGCAATGTGAGTGAACTGTTGTCGGTTTGTTGTGGAAGCTACCAGAGCATGGCGAGTTGTTCATTTCAACTCTCGACCCACTTACTTTTTTCTGTTTAGAGTATAGAAAGGGCGCATGCGCCGGATTGGGCGCAGGGGTCAAAGTTCAGTACAAAAGTTGCGCCTAGGCTGTAAATTACGGTACATGTACACTTTCTGAAAATGGAGTGGGTGGGTGCTTTTTTGGTACTATAAGGTGTGCGAAATGGAGTCACACATAATCCACTCGAATGTTTTGTATGAGATTAAGGATAGTTAATTTTACTGGAAAGCATCTACCGGGTAAAGAGTTTTTAAAATAATAATTCTAATGATCTGTGAAAATCTATTATGTTTACTGCAGTTTATTGCTAAACAAAAGGCCATACAAACCAGTTGATTCCGTAAGGTGAAAGCTAGTGAGCAGGGAAAATGACCAAAATGAATAAAAAACAAATCTGTTGGTACTTTTCTTGTTAGCAAGATGGTTTGTTTTCTTTTCTTACCAAAGTATTCATTCTTTTGCAAACGATCTTTTATGTTTGTATACAGAAATGAACAAAAATACATTAGTTTTATTCAATAATTAATGTGGATGTGTTAAAATAGAAAAAAAGAGGTGAAGAGTTAATACTGACATTTTAAAGAACGTATAGCCAAGAACTTTTTGAGTTTTGTAAATCAATTTAACCAAAAGAAGTATAGAGGGAATGTATGAATAATGAGTATATCTGTTTTGTTTGACTGCTTGGCAGAGTTGTACTCAGCATTGCTGTGTGTGGTTGGGCTGCATGCTGATATTGTATGCATTTGTTTTGTCATGTTGAGCTCATGTGGACTGCTTTGTGTGTTGTTTCTGAGCGTGCTTCGGGGTTTTGGGGGGTTGTTGTTTTTCTGTTTTTCTGTGTCTCATACTCATGTGGACTGGGGTTGTTTTTGTTGTTGTGGCTGAGAGCCGGTTAATGTGTTTGTATTCTGTCTGTGTTGTTCATGGGGTCTGCTCTGTGCGTTGTGTCTGAGAGCTGCTTGTTTGTTGTGTTTGTATTCTGTCTGTGTTGTTCATGTGGTCTGCTTTGTGCGTTGTGTCTGTGTCTGAGAGCTGCTTGTTTGTTGTGTTTGTATTCTGTCTGTGTTGTTCATGTGGTCTGCTTTGTGTGTTGTGTCTGAGAGCTGCTTGTTTGTTGTGTTTGTATTCTGTCTGTGTTGTTCATGTGGTCTGCTTTGTGCATTGTGTCAGAGCTGCTTGTTTGTTGTGTTTGTATTCTGTCTGTGTTGTTCATGTGGTCTGCTTTGTGCATTGTGTCAGAGCTGCTTGTTTGTTGTGTTTGTATTCTGTCTGTGTTGTTCATGTGGTCTGCTTTGTGCGTTGTGTCTGAGAGCTGCTTCCCACCCAGTGTGCCCAGCTTGTTACCACCGCTATCTTCTCTCTCCTTGTTGCTTCCACCGCATAGGCTTCCAAAAGTTCACCTTTTCTTTTGCTCTCTTTTCAAGATTTGTTTAGTACTTTTTTTTTTTTAAATTTGTCTTGTCTTTTGCACAGGCATCGGTCTCCCATTTTTCTTTTAGCATTTTGCCCATGAATTGCTTAGCTTGGATGTTTGCTGGAATACATGATATTTCCGCATCAGCTTCAACTGCTGGAGGCTTTGCTGTAGAACAATTTTTGCTTTAAAATGAGTTACTCATTCCAGTATCGTTTTTCCAGGTTAATGGGCTATCTTTGTCCTGCTTTGATATTCTATTCTTTTGGCCATGTAGTACAGCCCAGACTTGATCCCGCTTACCTTTGTGGTATCTATGCCCCAACTGTAGGTACGGTACTCCTCCTCTGCTTTGCAATATTGTTGCAACATCCGCCGCTTTCTTTGGCATTTCTGTTACAGCAACTATCTCCTAGTGAAGAGTTAGCCAAATAGACGTCTTTCCCGAAAGAGGCGTAATTGTCTTCCAGGACTCGGTTTTCTAGGCTGGTTTGCGTGGACTGCGGTGTTACTGAGCTGGGCCCGCAGCCTTAATATCAGCTGGTAATCCTGAGCAAGGGGCTCTCAGGAGACTGGCTGGTATGAGGGGTGTGGTGTCCGTTCCTCTGACCTCCTGGCACACAGCTCTCTGTCTTCTGCGTCCTGTCAGTGTCTGACTCTGCTCCCTAATCAGTGTATCCACGAAATGTCTGTATCTTGGTGCATGTGGAGGGTGTAGCTGTGCATGTCGAGTTCTGTGTCATGTACCTTGCAACGTATTCTTAGTTTGTGTTCTAGTGTGTATGTGCGTGCTGTTTTTCCGCTTTTAAGTCTTTGGATGTGTTCTGTCGCTAACAAGGTGAATTGGGGGGAATCATTCTGCATTGAATCTGGAGAAGTTGTGAGTCAGCATCTTCTCAGAATGGAGTGAAATGAGTGTGTGAACTGAGAAATATTTAGTATTATTGGGTGGAGAATTGTGTGTCCGTTTGCTGTGCATCAGTAGTCTTCGTGCTTCACGGTGAGGTCTTTGCCAAGTTGAGTTCAACAGGCTTCTCCTGTCTGCTGCATGCTCTTGGTGGAATATGTCAAAATATTTCATGTGATCTTATCTAGAAGTTTGTATGTTAAACTTTGCATGTTAATGGTGAATGTTTTGCTTCTTTTTCTTTTGTTTCTAGAATGCCAGTCACTGCATATTATGTATTCTATTTAGTTCTATTAGAAAGATTTTCCATATTTATATGTACCAGGTAAATATTTATGGGATTATAAACTGGATGGCCTTGGTGTTTGAAATTAACACAGTGGATTTTTGTTTAGACTTTTACTCTTTTTTTTAGACTTACTTAGCCAATATTTAGTAAGTGCGTGATAATAACGGCATATGATATTTTTATGTCAACATTTTAATTTGATCTAGTCTATGTAATGTTTGCTAACCATTATGTTAATCAATGTCTGTAACACAGCATGAATGTGCACTGTCCGTTTCAGATCAGGAGCTTTCCTTTTTATTGTGTTTTGCTTATTCTAACCAGGAGATGCCATGCACTTAGCTTGGAAGCAGTTAGGACGGCTGCACTTGCATGACGATGCCTAGTTTGGAGCAGTTGGTGTAATCTCAGCTGGTAATTCTGAGCATAGGAAAGCACCTCAAGTTACTAGCCGAGATTACGCCAATATCTCCTCCGTTCAGTCAATCAGTAGCACGAGCGGTGTCGATACACGTACACCAGTAACCCTGACTGCCTGCACTAACCCCGCTCACATTACAGTACCATTCAGACCGCTTGCGTCGCTGCCTGTGTGTGGGAGGAAGTCTGCTTTGCGTTTGCCTTGTTCTCACCTTTGCTGGCTGCCCAGTTGTGGACTGTCTGTGGGGGTTTTCTGTTGCTGTTTGCTTTAAGTTTGTTTCCTAGCTGGATCCATCAAACGGTCATGGCAAAAAAAAAGAGGGTGGGGGGTACTTTCTCTAACTACGGTGCAAATATTTATGGGTTTTGTTTCGCTTTGGCAGAAGTCATTTTATGCTTTGTCTCCCGTTGCTGCTTGATTGTTGTGTTGTGTCGCTCTGCTGTGAAGACTGCTGATGATTGTAAAATGGATGTGCTGTTATTTGCCCTGCTTTGAAATCAAGACGTTGATGCCAATAGCACATTTTGAGGGATTTTTGTTGTCTTTGTGGTTTGCTTTCGTTCTCACCTGTTTTGTTGTTTCGTATTTTTTAGCTTTCTGTTTTATTTTTACATATACCCGGTATATAATATAACATTGCAACGATGTTTGTTTTAGTGTGGCTCATGAAATGGAAGCAAAGTTGTTATTGTTATATGAAAGGGTATCTTTATAAGTTTTTTTAAATTGTGCCGCCATTATATTTAGTACCATAATACATTTGGTGCCAGTTTTTAAAAAAAGTTTTATTGATACACAAGAGTAAAAAAAATTAGAATGGGCATGTGCTGCAAATTTTCAGAATCTATGAAACAAAGGTTGAGCTTACAGTTTCTTTTCCATGAGTTTACATACCACCTTTGGTGATTTGCAATCAAATAATGAAGAATTAAGAAGGAAAAAATCTTTTTATGAGTTCTGATTTTTTTCACTACTACAAATTTCATGGGGGGGGGACCACTTTTCTAATCTACCTAAAAATATTTTTGAACACTGTGTTCTTATTTTGAAAGCTACAGCACGGCTTGAACACTTTGAGGCTTACAGTCGAACCTCAGTGTTGCGACCACCCAGCACACTGATCAAAACTGTCCGTAATTGCAAGGTGTTCGCTATACTGGACACTCTTTCAGTAATAAATAAGCAGACAAGAGACTGAGTCAAACTGTCCGGATTATCGGGGTGTCCGCGATACTGAAGTGACCATTAGGCGGGGTTCGACTGCATTTTTCATTTAGATTGCCATGTATTTGCTTTTTGCTTTTTTTTATGTTACATTTTCGATTTTGCCATGCATGTACCCATTGTGTGTAAAGCCATTTATTTTTAATCACAAAAAACACTTGCTTCCCCCCTCAAAATTAGATAAGTGACGAGTACTTAGAAACTGGCACCTTTGCATCCAGGCTGTTGCATTTCCGTTATTGTTGTATTCGATTATTTTATATGCTTGACATTAGTAGAGATCTTTTGCTTTGTAGTTTACACAACATATAAACATTTAGAAGCGTTGATCTGTGGCAATTATCTGGACTTGCCATGAGAATAATGTTTTGACATTGTCACCACTTTTCGTTGTTTCAATGAGAGACAGAGAGTGAACAGTCGTAGGTTTGTTTGTCGGTGCATGGTGAGGAGTTTGTTTCCCGTGTGTGGTGGATTGGTTTGTGCCTCTGTTGGGTGTGGAAGGAGGATTTCCGTGCATGACTGGATGGCCAGGCTGTGAGTATTACATCAGGTACTGAGGATGACCGATGGTCAGTACCTTTTGTGGTATTCCCAGTCTGCCGTTATCGCTCGTCGTTCTCACTGCATCGTGTGTTCCGTGTCTTCTGCACTCCGCTCTGAAACTGACCGTTGTCTGCTGTTTCACCAGCACTTTGGATTGACAAGTGTGTGTTGAGGATGTGGACTAATAATATTTGTGGTTATCAGATTATTAGTGTGTGATGATCAAAGCGTGGCTGTTTTTTAATCGCATGCTATGCGTTTACTTTGATGTAACTTGCCTTTTGCCTGTTGAATGCGTTTCTGTTCTGTTTTATTATGGTTTTGTATTGTTTTTGCTTTTTCATTTTGTTTTTGTCTTGTTTTTATGGTTGGAAAGAAGGAGGGTTGGATGGGGGGGGGATTGGTTGTGCAGAGTAAATAGGTCACTTGGGATTTGAACATTTTATGTTTTATTGTTATGAAATGAAATTTGAAATTGTTTTCTGGCTTTTTTTGTTGTAAATCTTGCAAAATACTTTCAGCATAAAAGTTATTGTTCGAACTTTGATTATATTACCAACATACTTTTAGCATAATTTCATTTATATATGTTTTGCATCTTTGTTTTTCCAAATGGCAAGAGAATCTGATTAATTTTAACAAAACTGAGATGCAGTTTAAAACAATCTTTAAGGTTGACATGTAGTTTAATAATATAGCCGAATTGACAGGAGGGGAGGGGGGGGGGGGGGGCGTAAACAGTGTAGTTTCACTGATTTCACCTCTTTCAGTGCAATAAATTAACAAAATTAAAAATAGTTATGTGTTCAGATTTTACTCAGTTCTAGATTTGTAGAAATATGTGGGGGGAAAAACAAAAGTTTGAAATGGCTTCTTAAAATTACTAGCGATAGAAGTAAGTTTATCTCTCTTCTTTTTTTTTAAAGAAAACAAAAGTATCATGCATTGCCTTTACATACACATCAGCTTTGTATGGTCCAGAAATTATTTAGGTGACTACATGAAATAAAGAATAGAATGACATGTAAAATGAAGGTATATGGTGTAATATATTTCTTGTGATCATTTTCAGTGGCATAGCTGTGAGAACTAGACATGAGATCTTTGGGGTAGGAAATGTCCATGGTACGAAGAACCTTGCCAGAAATTGGATGAGTATCCCCAACAGGTTTCGTATGTATGTTATTAAGTATTGATGACATATGCTTAGAAGGTGAGTTATCATTGATATTCTTGACAACTTGTACATTTATGAATAAGCTTTTCTGATAATGCACATTCGTGCGTATGCAGACACACATATACATGCATGCTTATGCGCACATACAAACACAAACACACATACTGTACTTAAACACACACACACTGCACTTGAACACATATCAGCATGTAATCAGATAAGATAAAGTTGTTAATACACACATACACTGTCAAAGACACACACACACACACGCACACACTCACACTTAATACACACAGACACTGTCAAACACACACACACACACACACACACACTTTGCAGATAGAAATATCCATACAAATGCTTGCATAAACATTGTTACGCAGTCAATCGTCTGAGATCTACCAATCAAAACTCTCCTCTTATCAACTAGTGTTCAAAGGGAAATAACCGTAATGAATCATTGCTGATTTGAAGTGAATTTTATTGAAAACATCGATTATCGAAAATGTTTCCTTAAATATTCTTCATTTAGTTAAGAAATAAACAATTTTTCATCAAATTCTTCATTTACTCCTCTATACCTAAGAGACTACAAACATGTAGTCATCAAAATGTTTATGGTGTATGACTATTGTTGAAGAACAACAACAAACTTTACAAACAAAGAGAATTGTAAAAGCAGTTTAAGTGTTGTAAGCTCCAAGTTTAGCAGACTCATTCATATCAGTTTTGAATTCTATTAGTTTCGTTTACAAATCTATCAAATGTATTCAGATATGTTCTGTGCTAATGAAATGCTCTTTGAAAAAATAAAACAAGAAATGTTATATTGTCAGTTTCATGTTTGTGTGTGTGTATGTGTGTGCATCTCTGTCTGTCCGTCTATCTGTCTCTCTCTCTCTGCTTTTTTTAAATTGATGTTCGTCTCTCTCTCTCTCTCTCTCTCTCTCTCTCTCTCTCTCTCTCTCTCTCTCTCTCTCTCTCTCTCTCTCTCTCTCTCTCTCTCTCTCTCTCTCTCTCTCTCTCTCTCTCTCTCTCTCTCTCTTTCTCTGTTTTTTTTAAAAATTGCTCTTCTCTTCTCTATCATCTCTCATCAATGACACACACACGCGCGCGCGCGCGCGCGCACACACACACACACAAACTCTCTCTCTCTCTCTCTCTCTCTCTCTCTCTCTCTCTCTCTCTCTCTCTCTCTTTCTCTGTATTTTTTTAAAATTGCTCTTCTCTTCTCTATCATCTCTCATCAATGACACACACACACGCGCGCGCACACACACACACAAACTCTCTCTCTCTCTCTCTCTCTCTCTCTCTCTCTCTCTCTTGCTCATGCAGTCCTTCGCTCTCCCTCATAATCCTTCACCTTTCCATTTCTCGTAGCATTCTTCTTCTTCTTCTAAAACTTTTCCTCGCAGTCTCCCTCACATTTGGTGAGGAAAGCCAAAGGTACAGTGGAGACCAGTTAACACTTTAACGGGTACCACACACACACAAAAAGAAGAACAAATCAGATACCGTATTTTACGGACTATAAGGCGATACTTTTTTCCTAGACTGAGACCCCTGCGCTTTATAATGTGACTAATAATATAGTAGGGAATATATAATAACAAAATCTGAATTTTGTGTCAAATTTGGGGGGTGCGACTTATAATAGGGTGCGCCTTATAGTCCGAACAATGCGGTAGTTCAAAATCATTTTTCAGTCCCAATTTAATCTTCCTTAAGGCAAACGTTTTTGTTGTTTTTTTACACTCAAAATATCGCCTAGCTAAAAATAAAACTTCAACCAGCCGCCGTGGTGTAGTGGTTAGCATCACGGACTACTGGCTGGGAGGTCTTGGGTTCGAGTCCCATCAGAGGCGAGGGTTTTTTCGGTCCTGGACCGACTCCTACCCAGATTGAGTGGCTATGGGCCGGCTCAATGGGAAGACTGAAACCACACAGTCGAGTTTCATCCGCTTAACGGATGCGATTCTGAGAGTGTTGCTCTAATTTCAAGACCAACACTGCAGGTGTCTGTAGTTCTCGGGCCTGGTTAACGCCGGGATATCATTATGAAAGGTAGCGTAGAATACAGCCCTGCCATGCAGTCTCAGACCGATACGGAACTCCAAAGCATCGT
Source organism: Phymorhynchus buccinoides (assembly GCA_017654935.2). NCBI lineage: Eukaryota > Metazoa > Mollusca > Gastropoda > Neogastropoda > Raphitomidae > Phymorhynchus > Phymorhynchus buccinoides. The sequence continues at coordinate 38,035 of JAGGCT020000643.1, read as the reverse complement.
TATCATCGGCCTCATTTTCCATCAATCATAAAATTAAAAAATGCCTCAAATTCTGTGGCTTTGCATGCCCTGCTCTCATGGTGACCTCAGTTTCGGTTTCCAATCAAGTCTATGCCTTGGTGCGTTCGGGTCAAAGTCATGGGGATCAGTGTGTTCTGGGGAGCTGTCGGTGGACGGTCGTGGTGGCACCCTCGGAGGAGGACCTCACTCACGCTGGCTCCGCGACTAAGAGAACAGTGTCGTCAGTAGGGGCCTTAGTAGGTGGTGTCCTGAACAGGCTCTACTGAACTCCACTGAAGTGACTCAGCAGAAGTGCAGTGTCTCCTCGGTTGGTTGCCTCCTGACGGCCTGACATAGATTCGCTCCCCTTGGACTGCTGGTCTCGGATTCTGCGACTTGAACAAACCGGGGTGTAGCTGCTAATTGGGATTCGGAACGAGCGGCGTGGGAGCAACGCGACTGTACGGCCCAGAAGATGGGACAGCAAACAAATATACAAATGAATATAAATAAAACTTCAGTCTTCAATTTTAAC
>JAGGCT020000643.1:0-32500 GCA_017654935.2 Phymorhynchus buccinoides | reverse complement strand
TTTTCTTTTGACACACACATTCAAAATGGTATTAATAAGGCTAATAAAATGATTGGTCTAATCAAAAGAACATTTATAAGTATGAACAGTGATATTTTCAATAAATTATATAAAGCATTAGTAAGGCCACATTTAGAGTATGGCAATATTATTTGGTTCCCAAGATTTAAGTACCAGTCAAAATCAATAGAAAAAGTTCAACGCAGAGCTACTAAACTTGTAAAGCAGTGTAAAAATATGTCTTATGAAAATAGACTTTTGTATCTCAATTTGTTTTCATTACAGGGAAGAAGAATTAGGGGGGATCTTATTGAAACTTACAAATTATTTAATGACCATATTGATTTGTCATGGGATAAAAATTTTGAATCACCACAGTATAATCTGACAAGAAATTCTGATGGGAAGATATTTATCAAAAGGTGTAATACTAATATTTAAAAAAATGTTTTCAATAACAGAGTTGCTAACATGTGGAATGAATTTCCTTTTGAGTTAAAATGTGCACCAAATACTAACATCTTCAAAAATCGTCTTGATGAATTTCCAGAATTTATTAGTATATTCAGAAGCTTTGATTAATTTATTTTATAGGAAACATTTTAGCCGTATAAACCTTGACCTATATAATACCTGCCAAAGTTTAAAATGATAGGACTCCTAAAAAGCCTCACGGCTTGTTCTGTCCCTAATTACTACTACTACTACTACTACTACTACTACTACTACTACTACTACTACCACCACCACCACAACAACAACAACAACAACAACACCACACACACAACAACAACAACAACACCACCCACTCACACACACACACACACACACACACACACACACACACACACACACAGAGGGGCTCGGTTGGGGGAACACCAGCAGAACGGGGGAACTTCAGAACGGGGAACTTCGGAATCAGTAATTAAGTGGAATATCGTTTAATACTACCTTTACTTGTGGCGGTGCCATAGCCGATGAAGTTTAACCGAGGCGTGGTCACCGCTACAGCTATCTGTATTAATTTTTAAAATCGGGACTTTACTGGTTTCGTACTGCCTCCGGGCATTGCCTCCAGTATTGTTCCCTGTAACTGCATGCCTTGTGGCAGTGTGTCTCATTTGACTTGACTTCTGTTGTTCGTGTTTGTCGAAGTGCATGTTGTATGTTTTGTGCCTGTGTCTCGTTTGTTGTTTGTAAATACATCTTTGTTTATGCAAAGAATGTTTTGCCTGCACGTGTGATGATATGCCTTTTGTTCGTTTGGATTAGATTCTTGTCACAAAAACACGAGAATTCAGTAATCAGTTTACCTTTATTTTTTGTCCGCCTTATCGAACGTGAATCGCTGTTTTCTTCCGTTGAGTTTTTTTATTTTTGGCTCTTTTCCAGAGTGCTAGTTTTGCACGAATTTCTTGTGTTTTGTACTTTTCATTCACGTAAGCAATGTTCATTTTTTGTGAATACGAAGGTTTGGTTGCACACTGTTTTGATATCTAGCTTTGTCGTCCTAAAGTTTCTCCCCAGAGAAGGTCCAATGTTTGGAGCTGTCTTATTCCTGAAAGACTTGTGTGTTCTTTGTGAATTCTCGGAGATCGGAATACGGTAAATGTTTGATTTATTTTCGACTTAAATGAAATTGATGGTTTTAATAAGAAGATTCTGTTTTGTTTTCTTGTTATTGTTTGTGTAATTATTGTCAGTTTGTGTTCAGAGTTTCAGTGTAAGGTTTTTGGCTCTTTTGGTTGATCAACATTTTTCTTTTTTCTTTTTCAAGTATATTGACTAATGTTTTGCATAGTGTAAAGTCGTTTCTTCATTCCTTTTCTTTGGTTTATGGTCTAAGGGAAACGACCCTTTGTTCTTGAGGGTCGTTTGTTTTGACATAACTTTGTGTTGATTTTGATGCTCGAGATTTGCGCTAGATTCAACGAGATGGCTTTGTTTATTGACTAGAATTGTATGAGTTTAAGTATTTGTCAATGAGTAACAATGTTCCATGTCTTTCTCCTTCTCTCTCTCTCTCTCTCTCTCTTTGTGTCTGCGATGTTAGTAAGATGAAGTATTAAGTTTGATTGTTTTGATTCTTTGGGACTTATTTGTCTTTTGTTTTGTCCCCAGTCTTCACCTCTCTCTCGATCCACTCCTCTCCTGAGCAATAAACCAGTGAACTCCTGCAGTCTGCATTGCTTGGTGGTTAGTGAGAGTGTGAGCGTTACCACCACCAAACCGAGGACCCTGGTTCGCCCCCAAGTCAGTTCTTCAGGAAGATAGGCAGTCACAGTCTACTCCTCTCCTGAGCAATAAACCAGTGAACTCCTGCAGTCTGCATTGCTTGGTGGTTAGTGAGAGTGTGAGCGTTACCACCACCAACCCGAGGACCCTGGTTCGCCCCCAAGTCAGTTCTTCAGGAAGATAGGCAGTCACAGTCTACTCCTCTCCTGAGCAATAAACCAGTGAACTCCTGCAGTCTGCATTGCTTGGTGGTTAGTGAGAGTGTGAGCGTTACCACCACCAACCCGAGGACCCTGGTTCGCCCCCAAGTCAGTCCTTCAGGAAGATAGGCAGTCACAGTTCCCACCATATTTGTATTTACCAATGTCCCATATGTGTCTGATTCAGACCAAGAGGACGTAAAACACCATTTTCGTCCAAGGGGAATATCGCAACGGGGGAACTTAGGGATAGGGGGAAAGCGGGGGAGCGGGGGAACTGCAGAACGGGGGAACTACAGCACGGAAAGTGAAGATTTCTGTGAGGGGAACATCGGCACGGGGGAACAACGACTCATTGAAACGGGTGAACATAAGCATGTGCCCGGGGAACTACTGAACGCACACGAATGGACTAACTCACAAAGCATGCATCCAGTGCGCCAATTGCAGTCTAAATGAAGACTTTGGGCGTGGGGCAGGATGAACATCCCCAATAGAAAGAAAAGGAAGACCTCTTTTCCTCCACTCCCTGCCTTAATTCCCTCTACTAAGTAGTCAGAGTCTACTTTCGTTTTCTCTTTTGCTCTTTAGAAGATCCTGCATCACTGGACTTGCACCATGTCCAAAGGTCAACATAGATGCTCTTTCGCTTTGGAGATCGAATTTGCCTGAAACCCTGGCTAAATGCGAAAGTTGAGAGTCACAGAATGCCAGTGGTCTTCTTCTTCATTATACCGTTCGCCTTCAACAGAGAAGATTCTGACGGTTAACTAAAAAGAGGTTCTGCGCTAGATTGGATTTGGCTAAGGTGAACTTGGATTGATAGGGACGCAGTAGGAGATGAAGGGCAAGGGAAGTGTTTGGGGGGCGTCGTGGAGTAGGGGGCGGGGGGTAGGAACAAGAGGCTGGGGAAGAGGAGGAGGGGGGGGGGGGGGGTGTATATTAGATTTTTGAAGGCTTCCACCGTGGGTGATGGCATTGCCACGGATGGGAGCATGTAGCAGAAGACAAAACCACAACAAGCAGTTCCAAAGAATCCCCGCCAGAACCGACTACCGCAACAACTCTTTCTTCCCCCGAACCGTCCGCGACTGGAACGCCCTACCATCAGAGACAGTCCAGTCCCCCACGCTCAGCTCCTTCACCTCGAAGGCACTGAAGCTCCCTGACTAAAAAGCACTACTACCCCCCCACCCACCCCTGCCGGTTTTTTGTTTTTGTTATTGTTATTGTTTATTGACTGCTGGAGGTGCAGAGTCCTGCATGCTGGCAGTTGGTATGCCTTAGTATGATAATCATTTGAGTATGCAGTGGATGAGTTTATTCTTGTTGGAGGACTTGGGATAGGCTTCCTGGTGGAGTTGATCACCAATTCTCCACTGTGAAACTTTAAAGAAAATTGGTGAGCCGAGCCTTCTTTCTCCGTTCTGATAGAGGGAACCAGTTCAATTGTTCATACATGTATGGATTCCACGCTGGACGTCTGGCAGTGACGGTTGAAACCCAGCCCTCCTCTAGACAGCTTCGAGTTTGTTGATGTTCTTGCTGGTGTAGGGGTCCCACACACTACTTGCTTACTCTAGTGTTGGTCTTACTAGAGCTAGGCAGGCTCTTTCTTTGATTTTGACACTCCAGACTTTAAGAGTTCATCTAATGAAGCCGAGAGTTTTGTTGGCTCTGTTGGCAATATTTGTGATGTGGGAGTCCCATCGAAGATCTTTGGAGATGGTGACTCCCAAGTACTTCGTCTACTCTGTATTAGAGAGGGTGTGGCCATGGAGGTGGTAGAGGCTCACTGTGCGATTTCTTTTTCTCTTGAAGTTGATAGACTGGCACTTGTCAGGGTGGATCTTCATGTGCCATTTCTTCTCCCAGTCTGCAAGTCTGTCAAGGTCCTGCTGGAGAGCCTGTTGATCTGGGGGAGGCAACGGTCTTGTGGCACAGAGTATCATCGGCAAACAGGCGTGATGTTGCAGCCAGGCCTTGGGTTATATAATTGTTGATGTACAGGAGAAACAGGGTTGGTCCGAGGACGGAACCCTGGGGGACACTCGACTCAACTGCCACAAAGTTGGATCTAGCTCCTTCAACAACTACAGCCTGAAACCATGCCCAGACGAATGCACAATTCATTATTTGTCACTGTCATCGTATGCAGTGTGAATCATACTGTTTGATTTGAGCATCTTGAACTCTGAAGTGATCCGGCAGGATAGCATTACAGCAGTAGCGCCTCTGGTGGGTTGCCTCATGTCTGAACCACGGTCTGTATCTGATTAACTCCTCTAGCACCAGTACATCACTACACTCCCACCAAGTGCAAAGACACATTGCCAAGCACCCTGCCATGTGTTGTGTCTATTTTCATGGTTTATGTCGGTGATTGTTCTGTTAAAGCGACGCATGAAGCACCGCATACTCGTCGTGTCTGTTGTAGTGTCTGTATTACGTATGTTTATTATTTTTTACGCTTTTAAAATACATCATTTTAAAGAGCGGCATCAATTTGAAGTGTAGCCTCGATTTGAAGTGCGACAATTTTGTCAAAATGTGCGACAATTTTGGACCGACCGACAGACAGACAGACAGACCGACCGACCGACGGCCAAAGTGAGTTATAGGTTTGTGGCTTGAGCCACAAACAAAAATACATAGGCCCGTATTGTTGCTTAATCTGGTTCATTTATTCATTATCTGTCTGCCTCTTCCCGGCTCCGTCTCTGTCTCTCTATGTCCCTCTCTCTCTGTCTCTCTCTCTCTCTCTCTCTCTCTCTCTCTCTCTCTCTCTCTCTCTCTCTCTCTCTCTCTCTCTCTCTCTCTCTGTCTGTCTGTCTGTCTGTCTGTCTGTCTCTCTCTCTCTCTCTCTCTCTCTCTCTCTCTCTCTCTCTCTCTCTCTCTCTCTCTCTCTCTCTCTGTGTCTCTCTCTCTCTCTCTCTCTCTCACCATCCATTACCTTCTTATTATTCTATTTTAAACTTAACCCGCCCCTTATTTTGTTTATTGGGCTTGGGCTTGATGCTACTGTCACTAGCTAGGCTATGTGCATGCATTTGTGCTTCTTATGCTTTTCATGACTGTGATGATGTGAACTTATTTTGCTTTCGTCATCGATTAAACATTTGAGTCATCGAATCATTGAGTCACCATCCATGTGTTTCAGACATAGACGTTGATTGGGGAGGCAACCCTGCTGACCATGCCGCTGCTCACGAACATGCTTGGACCAAGATGATCACCTTTCTGCGAACACATCTCTCCTAATCAGGCCTAGAACCTAGGGAAGACGGGGTAAAAAGCCCATGAGCGGGTAAGAAGCCCATGCCAATTATCTCATGAAATGAAGCAAATTTCAGTGACGTTTTGCCCATGAGACGAGTGTTAATGTTTAGCATTCGTCTCATGGGCAAATTTGACTGAAATTTTCTTTATTTCATGAGATAATTGGCATGGGCTTCTTACCCCCGCCCATGGGCTTTTTACCCCGTCTTCCCCTATCGTTGGACAAAGGCCCGGAGTTGGATTCCAGAACCCAGAAGATTCTGTTTTTCTGTGCAATAACATTTCTCATTTCTTGTCTTTAAAGGGCCTGCTAGGGGAAGACGGGGTAAAAAGCGCATGGGCGGGTAAGAAGCCCACCCCAATTATCTCTTGAAATAAAGCAAATTTCAGTCTCATTTTGCCCATGAGACGAGCGTTAATGTCTAGCATTCGTCTCATGGGCAAATTTGACTGACATTTTCTTTATTTCATGAGATAATTGGGGTGGGCTTCTTACCCGCCCATGCGCTTTTTACCCCGTCTTCCCCTAGTAATGGTACTTTCAACAACAAAATTGTCTCATGTATCCATCCAATAGATGCAAAAATAGATCATTATGGAGAAATGATTGATGAGTAGGGTAAGACGGGGTAAAAAGCCCATGGGCGGGTACTGAAGAAGCCCGTGCCAATTATCTCATAAAATAAAGAAAATGTCAGTCAAATTTGCCCATAACATACGTTTTAACAACTAAAGCAGAAGACTTTGGTTTAAATATATTTTAGCGATGTCCATAAAATGTAAAACAAAAGTTTAATAAGCTAAATATATCCTAGGGGAAGACGGGGTAAAAAGCGCATGGGCGGGTAAGAAGCCCACCCCAATTATCTCATGAAATAAATAAAATTTCAGTCAAATTTGCCCATGAGACGAATGCTAGACATTAACGCTCGTCTCATGGGCAAAATGAGACTGAAATTTGCTTCATTTCATGAGATAATTGGGGTGGGCTTCTTACCCGCCCATGCGCTTTTTACCCCGTCTTCCCTATGTACAAAACTCCGATGTATATATTTTTGCACATACAAACTTTTTAATAGTTCTTTTAAACTAGGGCACTCCGTGATCATTTGATCATGTAATGTTTAGAGTAACCCTATAGCAGTCTAGTGCTGCTCTGTATTAAGTTAAAGGTTTTTAACAATTAAAAAAAAACCTGTTCTTAAACATTAGGTCCCGTGACCCTCTGGTCACTTAACTTGTATAGCGGACCTTAACCATTAACTTAAATGTATATATTGTATAAAACGTTACGAAGGCCTTTGCCTCCTTTTTTATTTTTTTTTAATAAATAAAGCTCCTTGAGCACAATATAATTTTTTTTAACTGTAGCCCTGGGGGTTTTAATCATAGATTTCCTCTCCCTGCCAGACTGCTAAATATCTTTTAAATAAACACTTTTATCACTATAAATTTAGATTTTACATAAAAACTTGTTTCTATTAAAGTTTCTCAAAAAAATATAAAAATAAAAACAATTTCTATTTTGAATTTTTCTCTACCAAATCTTTACAATTTAAAAAAACAAAACTAAAACTATCTGTATTCTTGATCAAAATCTTCTTTTTTCCAGGATCTTTATAATTTTAAGTGCCCCAAATGGCCCTTTGGCCCAGAAGGCGTTAAATCTCTCTCTCTCTCTCTCTCTCTCTCTCTCTCTCTCTCTCTCTCTCTCTCTCTCTCTCTCTCTCTCTCTCTCTCTCTCTCTCTCTCTCTCTCTCTCTCTCTCTCTCTCTCTCATGGGCAAAATGTGACTGACATTTTCTTTATTTCATGAGATAATTGGCATGGGCTTCTTAACCGCCCATGGGCTTTTTACCCCGTCTTACCCTACAAGAATATCACCCTAAAAACATTTCTACCACTACATGTTGCAGTAGGCCCCTATATTAATTATTTTTGTTCAAGCCTCTGTTGTTCGTATTTTGAAATTTGGAATATGGCTTTAGTATTGGAAAGTGATATTCACACACAAAAATCTAAATAAACATCACTGAATTTTAATCACGGGAATTCGATCGTTGATAGGTGACAGTTGGTGTGTGTCGTGTGTGTGTGTGTGTGACGGTGTGTGTGTGTGTGTGTGTCCGCTTGCCTTTATGTGCTCTCTCTCTCTCTCTCTCTCTCTCTCTCTCTCTCTCTCTCTCTCTCTCTCTCTCTCTGTCCCTGTCTGTCTCTCTCCTCTCTCTCTCTCTCTCTCTCTCTCTCTCTCTCTCTCTCTCTCTCTCTCTCTCTCTCTCTCTCTCTCTCTCTCTCTCTCTCTCTGTCCCTGTCTGTCTCTGTGTGACTCCTCTCTCTCTCTCTCTCTCTCTCTCTCTCTCTCTCTCTCTCTCTCTCTCTCTCTCTCTCTCTCTCTCTCTCTCCGCGCGCGCGCGTTAGCCCTTGTGACCAGGATCCGTTTCACAAGGGCTACCGTTACGTTGCGCTCGCTCAAACCGGCAAAAACAGTATAAGAAACATCCTTCGTTTGCCGATAGTTCGCATGACGTTTTATTCTTGCCAAACACCCAGCGGTGAACTATCGAATGAAAATCCGTTTAACGTCCTCCGGTCTGAGACAGACACATATAGGACATTAGTAGATATAAAGATGGTGGGAACGATCCTGGAGGCAATGCCCGGAGGCAGTGAAACTCCAGGAAAGTCCCGAATTTTTAGCAATACAGATGTACACCCGGGTCTAGTTTCTCTAGATAACGGTCGCCGCGCGAATAACACTTATGCCAAACGGTGCCTAAGAAACACTTTAGAAAACTTTTGGGAAAGAATATTACAAGCTCTTGTCTGATTGGTCAATTTTTTTAAATTATTTTAAACAAACTTGAATGGACCAATCAACAAAAAGAAACGTATTCACCCCCTACTAGTTCCGGATAGTTCGCCGGTGTGAAGAGAATATTCTACCTCATCATATATCTACCCATTTCGATTTCGCGCTTGCGCACTCCGAGTTTTTATGTTTTTGCTTACGCTAGCCTACTTCCTGTTTAAGCCATGGCTTATTTACCTCTCTCTCTCTCTCTCTCTCTCTCTCTCTCTCTCTCTCTCTCTCTCTCTCTCTCTCTCTCTAAAACTTGTTCGATTCGATTCGATTTTTATTTGTGCCCCCCTCCCCCTCATTCCCACCCATGTGAATGGGCAAATTGCCTGACGCTTTAGAATTTGTTCTAATGCACATAGGACTACTTATTTCTCATGACACCGGCTTGCTCGGTGTTTGGTAAGAACAAAACGCCACGTGAACTATCGGCAAACGAAGGGTGTTTCTTAGACCATTTTCGCCGATTTGAGCTAGCCCTTGTCAAACGGCCCCCTGAAGTGCTTTTGTAAAGAACTATGAAGGAAAAATTGTGTTTTACGTCCTCTCGGTCTGGAACAGACACATATGGGACATTTGTAAATACAAAGATGGTGGGAACAATACTGGAGGCAATGCCCGGAGGCAGTGCAACACCAGTAAAGTCCCGATTATTTAAGTTAGAACAATCATAAATGTAAGGAACTATCGGAACTAGTAGGGGAAGACGGGGTAAAAAGCGCATGGGCGGGTAAGAAGCCCACCCCAATTATCTCATGAAATAAAGAAAATTTCAGTCAAATTTGCCCATGAGACGAATGACTAGACATTAACGCTCGTCTCATGGGCAAAATGAGACTGAAATTTGCTTCATTTCATGAGATAATTGGGGTGGGCTTCTTACCCGCCCATGCGCTTTTTACCCTGTCTTCCCCTAGGGGGTTAATACGTTTTTTGTTGTTGATTGGTTCATTAAAGTTTATTTGAAATAATACTTTTTTTTTTACCAATCAGACAAGAGCTTGTAATATTCTTCCGCAAAACGTTTCTAAAGTGATTCTTATATAGACCTTTTTTCCACGGATCATCTCTGAGTGGAACTCCCTCCCACTACCTGAGGCAGTATCATCGGCCTCGGTGGAGAGCTTCAAGTCCCGGATCTAAACAGCACCCCCCCCACCCCCCCCCCCAATCCCATCCCTCCCTCTTTGACCCTGCCCCACTCATTTCCCTCCAGTATTCCCCAATTCTTCCAACTTGTCCCATTTTCCCCCCAGCAATTCAAGCCGATCATCTGGGCGGCCAAGGAAATTATTCTGTGTATAGATATCTTACCTACATGACCGAAGTCCCCAGTTTTCATACACAACAGAACCATCAAAACGATGTTGGCGGTTGTCTACTGCAAGAAGAAGAAGAAGACCCCTTTTGGCAAAACAGTTATGCGTGCGGCGATCGTCGTCTAGAGAAACTAACCTTTTCATTTCTGGGAGACAACTCTAAATTAGCCTACTTACGGAGTGTTTCCAGAAAAAGACCAAAGATCAATGTTGATCAACACCATCGACCATGAGTAATTAAGCTCTATTCTTCTTCTTCTTAATATCTACCTGCCGTGTATTAGCACTTATTGATATATACAGGGGTTCAAAGACGAAGATGCGCAGCACGGGATGAGATAGGATTTGATAAATATAAAAGAATAGAAAAGCGTTTGTTGTTTACAATGATATTGTAAACAAGAGACTAACTAGTTAGAGAGAGTAATCAACTAATTTGGTTGGGTTCGGGTATTAAACATTAGATAATCATTTGTTGTTTTAAGATGACATAGGGCCTAAAAGATATCAAAAGATGAACTTGGCTGAGTATTTTGTAGGCTTGAAATGGGTGGGGGAGGGGTTGAGTTAATTTGAGTGAGATGCAAGATGCAGCATTTACTTACTAAAATAATTGATGGATCCATGTGATCTTAAAAAACCTTCTGATGTTGAAAAAGATTTAGGCATATTGGTAGATAAAAACTTAAATTTTAAACACCATATTACTGAAACAATTTAAAAAGCTAACAAATTATCAGACATGAATTTTGGTGTTTTACGTCCTCTCGACCCGGGAAGGCACATATGGGACAAAATTATCAGACATGATTTCTTATTTTATTCAACATAAAACCAAAGACATTATGGTACCACTTTTTAAATCTTTCATGAGAGTATACGTAATGTCATTTGGTCGCCAACATTAAAATAGCATATTACTTTACCAGAAAATGTACAAAGAAGATATACCAAACAAATTATTGGAATAAGCAATCTAAATTATAAAGAAAGACCGAAAGCCTTAAACTTAACTAGCCTAGAATATAGAAGGGCTCAAGTTCATGATAGAACCATTTAACATTTTACTTGGATTTTATGATACTAAAAGTAAAACCACTGATACATAACTAATTCACTCTCAGCAGGTCTACCACCATTTTTTTAAATATTAATAACAATTGAAATTATCTGCCTAACAATATAGTAACTGCAGGAACACTGAATATTTTTTATAAATACTCTTGATAAACAATGGGAAGATCATTGCTTCCACACAAATCTTATTGTAACTTAGTATACAGAAGTATGTGCCTATTTTCATGTATTGTTGCACATTCAATATGTGTTGCCTGTTATTAAGCAACAAAATATAGCAGGCAAAATGCTTAATAAAAGCCTATCAGCCTTCAACTAATATGATATGATAAGAGAGGACAAATAAAAAGAGAAAGGATTGAAGCCGTAGCTCCCGATTCAGAATCGGTGGCTCTTTTTAGACACACGCCTCTACCAGCAAGAGGAGAAAAGAAGGGTTTGCTCGCAGCGTGTGGTGAAAACTGCCGTTTTTGCTCGACTCCCTCCTTTTATATCCCTGTCCTGCCTTTAAGCGCTTGCACTGGGTTAAGACCACTAAACCTAGTAAGCTAGTTCAGCCGGGAAGGAACAGGTCCCACTTCCAGCAACAAGCAAATTTGTAAAGTTGTATGTGTCTGTCTCTCCCTCCTTTCCACCTCCCCCCCCCCCCTCTCTCTCTCTCTTCAACTGTGCTTTTTGTTCATAGTATACTATAATTTTACTCTACAGCTCTCTACAAGGCGACAACCCGGTTGAGACAGCTGTGTCCAATACTACAGAAATGTACCCTGGTATCATACGCGAACCCCACCGCTCCTTTGTCCACCCACACTGACCTCATCCAGATCACTCCCAAGGTCAGCCTCTTTGACCAGAAACTTCATGTCAGAGTTCACGACCTTCCCAGCAAGGCCAAGGTCACGTTGCACCTAACGACTCAGCAGGAGTGGCGCAAGAAGCCTGCAGTGTTCTCATCATGTGGTCACTTTGTAACCAGCGATGAGGGTGACCTTGATCTCTATCGAGATGTCTCTTCTGGAGGAACTTACACGGGTAAACTGGATGCTGGTTGCCGTTCTGTTTATATCGTTATTTTATTTCTTTGTTTTTGTGCATATTATTGACAGATTTTTTAAAAAAGCATTTAAAATGTTTGATTGATGTGTTCCTTAATTCATTGATAAAGAAAGCATTTTAGCATCTTTGTATTTTCAAATGAACGAGAAAGAAGAAATCGGATAAACCAACAGATGCTTTTGCACAACGAATCATAAAGTGTTTTGCCTTAACTGGCTCTTTCAGCTACATGTATATCAAAAGCTAGCTTTGTTAGAATCTGATTTGAAGCAATGTTATTATGTTGGGGACTTTATGGTATTGTACACCGTGAATTTGATGCTACTGAAATTCCTTTGTGCAGTATAACGTTTATTGTTTTAATTGTAATCTTTTAATGTTATATTTACCTGGAACTAGTGGAAGGCACATTCTGCAATGTTATTCTTCCTCCAATTTTTTCTCATTTAACCCCTTCACTGCCAGAGAAAAACTGAGAAATTACTGATTTTCTTATAAAAATTAAAAGAGACCTGATAGACTCAATCTGAGAAAATGGTCTAGGGATATATATGTCTTTCCTGACTTGACTGAACCAAAAAACAGCATTCCAGGACATCAAAATTTATATCATCAATGACATCACATGCCCTCAGTTGGAATGAGATCAAATCACATTTTGCATGCATAAGTGTCTTTTTATTTCTATCTTACCATCATCAGGGAATTTCCCCAAAATAATTTTCTCAGGTGTAGACCCTATGGGCCCGTTCTGGAGCCTGGTGCCCTGTCCTTCAGGCCCTCAGAACATCCGCCTGGTGGTGAGGAACGGGGAGGACCCTGTCCTCTACACACTGGCCCTCTACTTGGGACACTGGCCGCTCACTGACCTGGTTGCCAAGGACACGACCTTGACCCCTGTGTGCAGCACCATGGTGACCAGGTGGAAGAAGGCCAAGGACGTCAGACGGATACCTGTCAGGGAAGGGGCCGTCAGGGGGGTCCTCTTCTTACCACCGGGTGGGTCATCGTTGAACTCTTTAGTCATCATTTTGCTTATATATTAGGTAACTTTGATTAACATCTTAAAAAAGACCTGAAGTTTTATAATAATTTTCAGATTTTTGTTATTATGATTATTTAATAGTCTCTGATATTCTGGTAAGCTCATACGAGCATGCATTTCTATATACATACAAAACCACAACAATAATATGAGCATTACCAGGCACAAGTAATAATCTCTGTCAAGAGTAAAATCATACTTCTGGCGTTTACTTGCACACACACACACACTTGCAAAATCTGCAAATGGAAAATAGAGTTGGGGGTGTTTGTTCCAGCTGTTATAAAAGAAAGAGAGTAAACAATGCTGTGATAAATTTAAAAAACTGCACAAAATATTCAAAGTTAAACTAAAAGATGATTTGATCTTTACAAGCGCAGGTCTTACCCGAGGCATAAAAGTACTATGCAAACCCCGAATGAACAAAACACAAAGATAACAAATTACTGGTACAGTGGAATCTCCCTTATAACACCTCCCATTATAAGACTCACTCCCACATAAGACCTACTTCTCTGAGACATTGCCCTTCTTTGTAAGTATTAAAATTACCTCCTTTAAAAGCCCCTCCCTTATAAGACCTCATTTTTGATGATTTGTGAAGGTTTTATAAGGGAGGTTCCACTGTATTATCTGCTTTCAACAGGTGAGGGTCCTCACCCAGGGGTGATTGACATGTTTGGTTCAGCTGGAGGTCTCATGGAGACTCGAGCATCTCTGCTGGCTTCGCGCGGCTTTGCTGTCCTAGCCTTGCCCTTCTTCAGGTTTGAAGACCTGCCTGAGACGTTAGCTGAGATCACATTTGACTATTTTGAGGTGGGCATTGTATGAAATAGTACATAAGAGGTTTGAAGGGTTCATGTTTTGTGTTGTGCACATGGCTTTGTAACTCAGTCAATTTTACTCAAAACTTAAGTCAACAGTACTTGTTTATAAGGAATACAAAAGGAGAAGAAGAAGATTCCCAAGTTAAACTAGATGTTAGAATACACAAATACACAGACACCTGTATAAACAGTACTTAGAATTAGCCATTGATGAAAGACAAACCTATGTAAAATTCATTGGTATTTGTATAACAGAGCATGGCATTAATCTTGTCAAAGAAACAGCATGATTTCAAAACTTTTAATACTAGTTATGTAATTTTTTTCCTTTTCCCATGTTGATTCTTGGGTTGTTTTTGTTTTGTTTTGTTTTTCTATGATAGATGCACTTGCATGAAAGACTGCATATTAATGTGCTCTTACCAGAATTTGTGTTCATGTAAACCAGGAAGCAGTATCATGGCTGAGCTCACACAGAATGGTGAAGGATCATGGGATAGGTATTGTGGGCGTGTCCAAGGGAGCAGAGTTTGCCTTGTTGATGGCCTGGAAATGTCCGCAGGTAGGTGTTTCTCTGTTGGATTTTCTTTTTCTTTATACACTGGAACCTCCCTATCAAGACCCTCCCTACTAAGACCAAAGACTGTACCGGGGAAGATAAGCATCCGGTCTCTTTTCCCTATATGAGTAGTGAGGACAGAAACACTGGTTATGTCCCTTTGAAACAGTACACATTTTACACATCGATAGGCCAGTTGAATTCTCCGTTCAAGTTCCAGTCTGAGTTTTTGGATAGCCTCCACTGTGAAAAGTGTACTGTCCCCACTAACGATAACTCTATCAGCCCGGTTCACCGAGCTCTTAAGTAATCCATCTTACCCTTTTAGAATATCTTTGCTAAGACTCCCTCTAAGATGTCACATAAAAAATGTTCACCGATTTTTCCCCTTTCATATCGGGACTACTGAATGAGTACCTCACTAAAAGACCCCTCCCTTATTATAAGACCTAATTTTGGCTGATTTTTAAAGGTCATATTAGGGAGGTTCCATTGTATATGAGATGAAGCGAAGACTCCAGAGTTATTGTTCTTTGTGTTTCCCTAGAGTTTCTCCAGAGTTATTGTTCTTTGCATTTCCCTTAAGTTGTCAGATATTAGGGAAAGGCAGAGATGTGTGTGGCATGTCGTCAGACCATATAGCCATCAAATGTTACAAGGTCTTTGCTCCATTTTGTCTATTTTAGCATTTTGGGTTTGTTTGTTGTTTTTAGATGTAAACGTTTTGTGTATAACTTTTTTTCCTTATTTTTTTAATTTCATAATACTATTACTAAGGCCATTTCTTTTCAGAAACAAGGGTTATCATGATGTATATACACTATCTGTATTGTACCAGGTCGAGAGGACGTAAAATTCCAGATAACTAACTATCTGTATTGTCAAAAGTTCTGGACTTTACTGGTGTTGCACTGCCTTCGGGCATTGCCTCCAGTATCGTTCCCACCATCTTTATAGCTATTAGTGTCCCATATGTGTCTGTTCTAGACCGTAGGACGTTAAACAGATATTCATTCATACAAGGGCTATGCTGCTTAAAAAAAAGTTATTTAATGAGACATTGAATAAGATTTATTTGTGGTTGAATCTAAAAATCGTCTTAAAGGATACATTGGTGCATGTGGGGCTGCCGGAAGTCGGAATTCTGGCAATTTCAAACCTGTTCCGGCAGTCGGCTTGCCGGAAGAAAATATTTCTGCGATAGAGATCCGTAAATCTCTGTTTTATCACAATCTCGCACCTCTCTGACACATTTCGGATAGTCCGTACCAAATGGACTCCGGCCAAGCAATCATTAGGTCGCTGAGAGTTATCTACCCTAACTTGGTCGCCATCATCGAAAGTTAAATCTGAGTAAACATTGTCCAACAATGCCTCCACTGACAGACTAATAAAGAGATTGTTTGTGGGTCATTGAGGTTGGGAGGGCATCAGAAACAAGTGACAGTGATTTAATGGAAAGGGCAGCGATGGTCGGGAATGGTGTTGAAAGTTTCATATGCCTGGAGCAGCATAGTCATGATACTGCATTGTGTGTCTTGCTGCTGGACCTACTCACTGCTACTGCTAGGCCTAGGCCTTCAACTACTACTAGTACTAGGAGTAGGAGTGTTAGCTACCACAAGTTAGCTACCATTGTCACTGTGTAGGCCTACTAGTCACTTGTCTACTACTTGTGAAAACCATGAAATATGTAGCTTCAGGTAAGGATAGAGACTAAAGGAGCTACCAAGCTAACACACACACACACGCTCTCTCTCTCTCTCTCTCTCTCTCTCTCTCGCTCTCTCTCTCTCTCTCTCTCTCTCTCTCTCTCTCTCTCTCTCTCTCTCTCTCTCTCTCTCTCTCACACACACACACACACACACACACACACACACACACACACACACACACACACACACACACACACACACACACACACACACAAACACACACACACACAGAGTATTGAATTCTTACTTGAGATCATGCTTACAATACTTCAAATTGCTTAAGTTTTAATCGTTTTTCTTCAGCTTCAGCACAAACACAAAAACACACAGATTACAGACACACACGCATGCGCGTACACACGTTGATCCATCAAAGAAACATGTATGTTTTCGGTTCAGTCCCATAAGTTGGAAAAATCTTCAGGCAGAGGTTTGAGGTTCCACATGCACCCTTGAGGATAGTTCTGTATAAGAGTGATGTTCTTAGATCTATACTTTACAAATACACCAGACGAAAACATAATTAAGATACTTAACTCTTGACATTCTGCTAAACGTTTTACTTCAGATAAATCCTGATAACTTTTTTTCTCAAACCTATGAAAGTTTTTTACTTTGGATAAATCCTGATAACTTTTTTTCTCAAAGCTATGAAAGTTTTTCAATTTGGATAAATCCTGATCAGGTTTTTTCTCAGAACAGATACATACATACCTCACCCATTATGGCCAAATGACCTGGGAACGCAGAAGAAGAAGATCAGAATGAAAATAAAGGACATGTCACTGTAGCTGATAATGATCTTGTTACATTGCAGGTGAGAGCAGTTGTGATCGTCAATGGCCTGCCTTCTTATGGGTTATTTGATTTACATAGAAAAGATGGCACTCTCCTCTGGAAAGCTTTGGAGTGAGTTTCTATTCATCACTTTTCTTTCTCTCCTTTTTATGCTACCTTCTATATTTTATGTGTCTTTTTTAATTTAAAGAACAGAACTGCTCTAAATAGGAAAACAAAAACTACTAACTTGTATAAAAAAAAAGACTGCAGAAATATAAAAAGCAAAACCCCCTTTTTATATTTTGCCCCACATGGCCGAAAGGCCAAAGAGGGCGTAAAGCATTACTTCCTTATATTTCTGCAGTCATTGTTTGATACAAGTTATTAGTTTTTGAAATAAATCCAATAATACGTCAATGGACTATCAAAAGATAGTCCGTTTTGACTCCAAGTCATCAATATTTTATGTGTCTTTTTTAATTTAAAGAACAGAACTGCTCTAAATAGGAAAACAATTATTTGTATTTTTAGCTATGCTTTTGTTATCACTGTCGTTTTTGTTACATTTTATATATATGTATTAAACAATGCCTTTGAATAAAACAATCTAGGAAATGAAGCTCTTTTTGTGTACTTGCCCCAGTTTTAATGGTTATTTTTTTACTTTTCACATTTTCCTATTTATGATAAGCTTATGGCTGTGTGATATATATATATATATATAATCCTTATGTTAGATCTTATCAATACTTAAGTTGCAAAAGTGTAGCTGTAATTAATAGGAATGCATATAAATTATTGTTTATAGTGAAGACATTGAAATCATTGAAACATATCAATATGGTCAGCATTTTTGTTTCAATTGGCAGGTCACACTACATTTGCATCCTTTCTTATGCATGAAACTGCCAAAGATAAGAATTGTGACTGAATTTGTGTGACCATGAGACAGTGCATTAATTGATAATAAAATATGATTTAAAAAAAAATTGATTTAAAAAAAATATAATTTCATTTTCAACGTTAAATTTGCAGATTGGATCTGGGCAAATCAGAGCCAACTGAAGAAGGGCTGAGTATCAAGAACTGTTTTAGTATCACCAAAGATTCTGCTTTCCCTGTGAGTATGAACACACACACACACACACACACACACACACACACACACACACACACACACACACACACACACACACACACACACACACACACGCGCGCGCGCGCGCGCACGCACACGCACACACACATACATGCACATACATGCACTCACTGACTATTCATATATCTTATAAATTATCTCTACACCAACCTGTATATTAGATCAAAAGATGAACAAGAGCTTCACCATTGCTTTGTGTGTGTGTGTGTTGTGGGGGGGGGGGGGGGGGGGGGGCTGATGTTTGTAGATTTTTTCTTTTCAATTCTCCATTTTAAAACTTTTGGAACACAACAATACATATTTATTATTGTTTACTGAATATGTACTCTTTATAAGCTCTAGCTCTATAAACTCAGAGAACATTGTGTGCTTCTGCTAAGCCTGTTGATAAACTTTGTTTGAGCCAAGATCATTCTCCTGAAGGATACTGAAAGAGACACTGCTCTGTGTTTCATCAGGTATGGGAGAGCTCGGCCCACACTCTGATGCTGGTGTCGGACGACGATCAGCAGTTGAGGCCTGAGCTGTCAGACACCTACCATAGCTTCTTTCCCGAGGACCGGCGCCATCTGATGGAGGTGGTGCACTACCCAGGGGCAGGTCACCTGCTGGAACCACCCTACACCCCTCACTGCAGAGCTTGCAATAATCCTTCTTTTGGTTAGTGAGTGTGTATGTATGAGCGTGTGTGCATGTGGGCGTTCATGTGCACATGTGTTTGCATGCGTGTATGCCTTTGTCAGAATGACAACGAATTGCAGTATTTCAAACAACTCTTAGTCAACTGGATTTAAACAACATTTAAACTCTATATTTCAAAGGAATCTATTGGAAATAAAGAAGATCCTTTTTTGTATCTTTGTAGAGACAGTTTCAACTTTTTCATCAGTGCTGCATATTACTTTCAAAATATGATTGATTAAAACAACCTGTGCATGCAGTTTTTGTTGCTCTGTGCTGTGTCAATAAATATAATTTGTTATTTCATGCTCTTCAGCGTTATGGGTGGTGGACTTGGATGTTTTATTCCTTTGTATCAATTATGTTGATGTCTTTAGTTCTCAGGTTTCATTCATTTATTCAGTCAGATGCTTACTGCAACTTTATATCTTACTACAGGTGTCGACATGTTATGGGGAGGCAATCCAGTTGACCATGCATCTGCACAAGAAGACTCTTGGAACAGGATATTGAGATTCCTACAGACTCATCTCTGTTAAGTCCTTGGTGTTGAAAATAAGTTCATAACCAACATTAACAGTATTCACACGGTTACCAAAGATGTTACTTATTACTAAGCAAGTTAGACTTAGACTTTTCTTAACAACTGTATTGCTCAATTTGTGAGTGAAGGAACCCAAGTGATTGATTTGTTTTAGTGTGCATGCTAGAGATAAATGTTATGTTGGTTTTTATATGCATCACAAACTTAACTCTCTCTCTCTTTCTCTCATTCTCTTTCCTTTTCATCTAGAGGTATTATGTGACTCAAATTGTGAGTATGGGTATGCTTTCCATCATTCTTTTTCTTATTTGTATTTTGCAAGCTTCTTATTTTCAGTTCTTGTTCATATTCTTTTCATTATTTTTAATTCCATGTGTGAGTATCAGACAAGAGCCTTGAAAGCAATGTCTGAGACAGCTGAGAAAAGCTCAAGCTGGATATGGGCGAGGAGGAATGAAAGTGAACTTCATAAGTCTTAAATTTCCCTCTAAAGGTAGCCCAGTCCCGTAGCTCGTTGGATAAGACCACGGACACGTTATGGGGAGGCAATCCAGTTGACCCTGCAGCTGCACAAGCAGACTCTTTGAAGCATTATTTTTTGCACATAATATATACCTTCACACAAGCATTTTCAAATAACATACCTTGAATGACTTATCTAAGAGAACTGCCAAAACGCAAAATTACAGATTTCTTTTTGCATGCTTACAGCAGAGTTCGTCTAAACAGAGATGAGTTATTGTAAAATTTAGCTAATATATCCTGTTGCCTTAGATTATTATACATAGGACACTGTAATACAAAATGGACATTTTCTTTGGGGGGGTGGATTCACAGAAAGGGAAGGCTAACCATCTGTAACAGTGATACTGAACTGTAATGTGTGAATATTGAGTTGTGACATACTTAGTCCAAATTTGCATGAGACTGAGATAGCTTGAACATGCTTTGTATTCTGGACAGTATGTGATCACTTTTGAATGTTTGCTATAAGAAATCGTTCACTCTTGTGCAGCTGAGAATTTCGTTGTTCTCTCAATTTATTTACTATCCTGGGACGGTATTCATGTCGAGATAGCATGAGACTTAGCATGATGCTAACTTAGAAGCTCTTCCAAAAGTCCTATTAAATCCTATAGGACATTGGAAGAGCTTCTAAGTTAGCATCATGCTAAGTCTCATGCTATCTCAACGGGAATACCGTCCCTGGAACGTAAGAATGCAGAGAGAGAGAGAGAGAGAGAGAGAGAGAGAGAGAGAGAGAGAGAGAGACGAGAAAGAGAGAGCATAAAAAGTAGTCTTGTCAATTTGTTAATGTTCTTACTTCAAACATCACTATTTTGTTACTATTACTGCTGCTGTTTCCTGCTTGTGTTTTCCCCCAGCTATTGTTAGTAGCAGTTCTGTTGCTTCTTCTCATTCTAAGTATGCGTGTCATTGGTTTGGTTTGGTTTGGTTTGTTTTGTTTTTGTTTTTCTTGTCGATCGGATTTTTTAAAAATTAAGACTTTTCGGCCTTTCGGCCATGTGGGGCTATGTCGATCGGATTAAGCAGTACCAGTTATTTATACTGGAAATCAGTTAATTTACTTAACCAGTGAGAAGCTTTTTAACTCATTCAAGTCATTCCAGCCATATATGTCTGGAATTGGTAGGTATAGCTGTTAATTTGATGCATTTGCTTCAAGGGAAGTAAATCTGTGTGCACACCATACCTTGGTCACTTCTACTCGCTTCGCTTCCTTAGACCACAATTTTGCTTCTGACTTTGCTTTTGTAGTGGTTTGTTGTGGGGAAACCAATCGGTGTAGAGTTTTTCTATATAAAGTCTATATATATATAAAAAAAAAGTCTAATCTACCACTTCCCTATGTCTAAACCTGAAGTAAAAACCCTTAATCTTCTTTCATTTATCCTTTTGTTTATGTATGTTGTTTGTGTGTATGGCTGGAGTGATTTGTGAGATTTTTGAATGATTCAAAATCGTTGCGATGCGAATGAGTTAATTCTTTTCTGTTACATGTATTGTTTATTTTTGTATTTGGGTATTACATAAAACCAGTGAGAGAGATTTGCTTCTTGAAAAAATTAAGGCAACGCCACTTGTAAATTAATGGAAAACATGGATAAAGTAAACTTTTAGTTAACTGTAGATGAAAAACAGTTGTTGAACAGTCTTTTGTGCAATTGTTTCACCTCTTACTCTTAACACTCCAAGCATAATCTTGCCATTCCATATCTCTTGTTATGACTTTTGACTGCACTTTTTTGTTTCTATTTCTGGGGGGTTTGCCTGTTTCTCCTTCTTTTTTTGTTTGTTTGTTTGTATGTTTTGTTTTGTTTTGTTTTTGCAAATAGTACTCGGCCCAAACAGTGCCATTTGTTTTCTGGGCCAGACAGAGGTGTTGCTCCTATGCTCCTACACTGCTCATTTTGAGTCCCAACTCACAATCATAACTTGGTTTGTCAGATCACAGACCTCAAAACCAGCAGTCCATGGGGAGCAAACCTATGTTAGGCACCAACAGACAACCACCAGAGGAGACACTGCACTGCTGCTGAGTGCCATCAAGTTTGGTATTTTGGTTTCCTGTAGTGTGTGGTATTTTAACCCTTTCACCGCCAAAGTCGCATTTTAGCACCACAGTGATTTAACACCCATGTCACTAAAAGGCATCAAATTGGGGTCTATTATCCAAAGACCCTATTGTCCCAGTTTTGGGAAGCAAGGATAGACCTTATTTTATGTATGTCAGAGAAGAATCCCCAATACCGGTACTTCAAATGGATTTTGTTCTCTACCCAGGTACATTTAATGGAATTTTTGGGCTGAAATATGGCTGGCGGTGAAAGGGTTAACCATTGTCAGCTGCATTTAATGTTCAAATGCTCACATAGCAACATTTAAAGGAAATGTGAAATGACCAGACAAGACTTTCCTATACTTAATCAAGGTGTTAACTTTATATGATAAGCATATAATTCCAGCCAGCAGGCTTGTTCTTAACAATTCTAGGCTATTGAGACTTAAAATGAGCATGCATATGCCATTCCTCTCTTCTCTGGAGTTAGACCTGCTAAAATCTATGGAATGACAGTAACTGTGTGTACTTACTTTCTCTACACTGATAGAATGGTTGCGTGTATAATTGTTTTCTGTTAATTACAGACCACTGCTCTTTACAATAATGGGTCTGTTCAGTATTATTTAGTTATGAATGTATTTATATGTTTTACAAGATGATCTTCTTTCCTTTTACATTAGAAAACAATGTGAAATAGTGTGTACTGATTTTAAATGCTTAAAACAATGTGAAATAATGTGTACTAATTTTAAATGCTTGTGCTGTAACTATATTAACCGGTACAATCATGCATATGTGTATTCACAGAGAGCCACATC
Organism: Phymorhynchus buccinoides; assembly: GCA_017654935.2. Lineage (NCBI taxonomy): Eukaryota > Metazoa > Mollusca > Gastropoda > Neogastropoda > Raphitomidae > Phymorhynchus > Phymorhynchus buccinoides. Next base: position 9,765 of record JAGGCT020000643.1, on the reverse strand, counting down.
AATACTCTTTACATAAATGAATATCTAATTGTTTATTGGATATATTTTCCTTAGAAGCATTATGATTGTGAGTATCACGTTTTCTGATATATTTTTTATATTATGTGCCATTTACCTTGTTTAATTTTTTTTTTAAACATGTTTAGTGAGAGTGTGTTTCTGTGTGAAGAGTAATACAGTCTCATATTACAATAGCCAGTAAAGTGTCTATATGCAGTAGTGTACATGTAAATTATATTGTTTGAATTGTTTATATTGTTTGAATAATATGTCTTGTCAGACTGTGATACAATATACAGTGAAGATTAATGTTTTACGTCCTCATGATCGTTAGATCATATGGGACATTACTATATATATATAGTTATTGGAGAAAAAGGGGGGGGGGGGGGGGAATATTTCTTTAAATGTAGTTTTATAAACTGAATTATATGGTATTTGATCTTAAATATTTGGTCAAAATTTAGTTAGGTGCCATGGCTCGCACAACAGTTTCTCTAATTTATAAATATATATATTTTTGTTTAATATGTTATTATAAAATTTATGTAGGTTTTATTTATTACTCCCTCAGCTATTATAAATTAAAATTTCCAGGACCACCTTTTAAAAAGCAATATAAATCTTTAAAAATCGATTAAGGTCAAGAGACAATTTACACTATTTACATTTAATCTTTATTTCCAAAGGGTTAAAAAATGTAAACTCAAAAATAAATTTTGACTTGTATTAAGTCCAATATACAAATTTTAAAATCTTTTGCCTTGTCTGTTGGCATTGTGTCTGATTTGAGACGTGTTTTGCATCCGAGTGCAATGTGTTATTTAATGATAGAGTGAGGATCCCTAGTTTTTATTTAAAATGTACAGACTCCAGAGGCACCGAAACATATTATTGGCCGAGTCTGGGTAATATCGCATTAAAAACAGAGCTGTATATTTACAAATGGAGAGCTGTTGTTCGGGGGTGGGGTGGGTAGAGATAGGTAGAGAACTACTACCCCCCCTCCTCTGTACCAATGCTCTATTTAGTGGGATCCAATTCTCTTTGATAGTGCATTTGAGTAATGCTTGTTATAATACAAAATACGTTAAATGTTGGACGATTAAGATGTGTGTTATTAGGTTTCTCTTGTTGAGCAATATACAGAATAATAAAGTTCCAAATAATAATAACCAACAAAGTGTCCTGTGGGTGTGTCTTTGGAATAGATGAGTTTGGATATTTGTTTTGTAAAAACGCTTTTTTGTTGCATCTGTGGAATAATTTAAACATAATTAAATGCTTTTTCTCTTTTGTTCAGTTTTGGTGAAAATGATGTTTTATGTCCTCTCGGTCATAGACACATATGGGACATTTGTAAATACAAAGATGGTGGGAACAATACTGGGTGCAATGCCCGTAGGCAGTGCAACACCAGTAAAGTCCCGAGTTTTTAACAATATAGATAGGTGTAGCGGTAACCATGCCTCAGTTATACTTAAACCTCATCGGCTATGGTACCGCCATAGTTAAATATTTGAAAGTGATAAAGTGTAGATTTTTTGTGTTCAGTTTTGATTTTGTCTTACAATCACAAATGATTGCTTCATATGAAAATTTGGCTTCCCTTTTTTAAACGGATACTATTCTATTTGCTTTCATGTTCTTTTTTTCATTCTTTTGTAACTATTTCAGAATTATTTCTTTGCTTCAACTTTTTACCAGGAATAAACTCATTTTTGTTGTGGGATTTCCCCCCGCTCTTTGTGTATATGGATCATTAGAGTTCACTTTGTCATTTCACCTGAAACGCTAGTGCTATAAATACCACCGAGGTCAAATGGAGAGACAGAAAACTCATGCTGGGATGTTTGTGGCCAGGTGTTCATTCTTGATTAACTACACTAATGCACATCACTTGTGAAGCATAATTCGTTGTTACTAGTTTATTTATACAGTGGAACCTCCCTTATAAGACCTTCAAAAATCATCCAAAATGAGGTCTTAAATTGGAGGGAGTTGCATGAGGGAGTTGCATAAGGGAGGTAATTTTAATACTTTCAAAGAAGGGCATTGCCTCAGAGAAATAGGTCTTAAGCTACACTAATACACATCACTTGTGAAGCATAATTCTTTGTTACTAGTTTATTTATACAGTGGAACCTCCCTTATAAGACCTTCAAAAATCATCCAAAATGAGGTCTTAAATTGGAGGGAGTTGCATAAGGGAGGTAATTTTAATACTTTCAAAGAAGGGCATTGCCTCACAGAAGTAGGTCTTAAGTGGGAGGGAGTCTTTTATGGGGGACTTATAAGGGAGGTTCCACTGTACCATTGAAGCATATGCTTACTCACTAAGGAGGAAGAAAGCTCCATTTATCCAAGGCTATGACTTTACATTTTTCGCCCCAGATAGCTAGGTAACTGACAGCTTGAAGGAAAAATGCAAGAAAACAGTTTGGAAGAGAGTTACACATACTAATAATTGTTTCATAGCACGACCAGGATTGTTACAGTTCCAGACTAGCTTTTATCATAGGTACTAAAGTGAATATCTTCTAGTTATTGCTTGTAGAAATGACATCCTCAAAGTGAGGGTCAAGGCTAGCTGGGACTTTCAGTTTAAGGTTCTTCTTCTTCTGCGTTCCCAGGCCTTATGGCCATAATGGGTAAGATATGTATGTGTCCGGTTTTCAGTTTCCACAGGTCTCCCCACTGTGTACAGCCAACACATTCCGATTTCAGAGGAGCTCAAAGGAGAAAAATTATTTGGAAGATTTTTTTTTTTGAAGGCAGGAAAGTCACAAAGATAGTAGATGACAGTAAGCAAAGGAAAAAGGCAGAGTTAAAGAGAGTGGCAGATTAGAGGAAGTTACAAGCACAGAACTGCCAGTCCAGAAGGTGGGGGAACTATTTTTACGAAAGACCCCCTCCCCCGATATTCCTACAGGGAGAGACATGTGGTGGGGTCGTCCAGCTCCCAGTATGGTGGCACGAGGCATCCACCCACTGACCCATCAGTACAAGGAGAGGTACGTTATGGTGACTGTCTCTTCTCCATAAGCAGCATGCAGTATTTCTTTGCAACAAACAAATCAGCATATCTTTGGCCGGTCATCCGGGTGGCTATGAGTAAGACATCATCAGTTTTTCTGCCTGACTGGAGCCCACCAGTTCTAACAACAGAACCTAGGGTTAGGGTTAAAACATTTCACTGAATTTGTACAAACAAAAATATATGTAAGAAAGTGACCAATTTCATTATCATAAAGATTTACATATTTTGGCATTGTTTGACTTTTTCAGTCTTTTTTTCCCTGAGGGTGGGCCCCAAAGAGAAGAAGTTTTAGGCTCAGACAAATTTGCTTCTGTTAAACACACACCCACAACACACACACCCACGCCGATTGCTGGAATAGTATAAGTCATGGTGCTTTAAATTCTTTTCACCGAGTTAGTCTACATGAAATGTAAATTATTGACACTAAAGTAAAACCATACAATCTGAAAATCACCCGGGGAGACAACTCAATAATGTAGGAATAGAGTGATCAAACCTTTAAAATATACACAGCAAAGGTCGTCTGCTAAGCGGTCTGTTCTTTTTCTTCCTCTTGGGGATGTTTATCCAGACCCACGCCCAAAGTTTTCATTTAGACTGCAATTGGCAAGTAGAACATAGAAAGCATAGGCACTAGCCTAAAGCATGGGTGAGTCGTTTTCGCAGTCGTTTCATTCTTATTGGCTTTAAACAGCATGAGTCTTGCTCTTTGAGATGCCCAAGTATGAATCATTGATTGATTGAATGTTATAAAAATTCATTAATGAAGTTTGATTATACTTCTTTCTTTTCTTGAGCATCCACATCTAATCTGTCATCTAGCATACAGTGCCATGCACTGATACAGTCATACATTTCAATAACGTCCACTCCTGAGGGTTTTAAAGGTATGAAAAAGTGTGTACAATTTCTTCTGTATAAAGAAGTTGGTCACCACCACAGAAGAAGAAGAACACCAATCACCCAATGCTTATAACACCACCAGTCATTTCCCCACACAGAAACACGTCAAAGACGCCTGGCTACTCGCAGACCGTCAACATGAACGCAATTTGCTCATTAAGAAGCCCCATTCTCCCTTGCTCGGGTAAGGATAGGATTAGGTTATGGTTATTTTCATGAAACGGAAAGAAGGCGTTTGGAAGATTTGGCATTGGAAGGCGAGAACATGAGGTGGATAGCTGAAAATTGTCTAAAACAGCCGATAGTCACAGTCACAATCAAGGGAAGGAAGCTGTGCGGGCCAAGACCATCGACACCTTTGTGTCGATGGTCTCCAAATAGTTATCCAGCACTGGAAGGTGCTGGGACAGGTGGAAAACACCGCCACCTCAGGCGGATAGTTTGAGGAAAAAATGAATTTCGTCTGTATGGCTTGTACCCACGTGTCGTCATATCCGGCCACAAGGAGCGCTCCATAGTATGGGAGACCGCCATCTTAGTCAGTAACTTTGTTTGAAAAATGCCGGATCGATGCTGTTTACACACAAATCTGACTAAGATGGCGACACTTCCGTTGGAAGGGTCGAGATGCGCACGCAGGTGGGCGGGAGCCATTCAGTGCGACAGTGGATGGATGACAGTTGTTGGTCATGTCCTCTTCTCTGGTGCTGGGATGAGCCTGGTGTTGTCAACCTGGACAATGCCTTGCTGGATTTTATAAAGCATTGTCAGCCTGCTGGTTTTCCTGTGCTGCTCAAGTGTGGGCCACCCTAACTGAGATATCATGTCAGTGACACTGGAGGTGTTGTGGTAGCGATTGAGTACAAAGCGAGCCGCCCTTCTCTGTATAGCCTCGATTAACGGTCTGCGAGTAGCCAGGCGTCAACAAATATACCAACAATACTCAGTCATTTACATTTTACCCAAGAATCACAGTTTGCACTTAGATCTTGATAAGTGTTAGCATGATGTTAGAGGCTTCATCTGAAGAACAATAAAGGTCTGGAGCATTAAGATCAAAGAGAGCCTTCCAAGCCCGAGTAAGACCGACGCTCAAATACTCCAGCAGTGTGTGGGATCCCTACACCATCAAACAAAAACTGCAACAAGATCGAGGCAGTACAGCAAAGGGCAGCACAATGGGTTGTCAACCAGCATCGACAAACATCCAGTGTGGATAAAATGTACGACCAACTCAACTGCTCTCCACTTGCTGAGCGACAAAGGAAGGCTCACCTCAACACTTTCTTCAAATACCACTGTGATGAGGTGGTCATCAACTCTTCCAGGAAGCCCACCCCTTGCCCTTTCACAAGATCTACTCGACACCTGCATGCTGAAGCGCACCAACTGCCAGCAAACAGGACTACCGCCAGTAGTCCTTCCCTTGAACAATTGCTGAGTGGAATCTGCTTCCATCCGTGGTAGTAACATCAGCCATGGTGGAAGCCTTCAAAAAACAGCTATAACTCCACCCCCCCATCCCCATCCCCATCGCTCCACACTTTCCCACCTCCCCTCCCACTCCCTCTGCTGTCGCCACCCTTGCTACTTCCTATTCACACACCCTTTCTGTCCAACCTTTCAGCCAGTACTTTTATTTTCTTCGCAGAACCCTTATTTTAGTCGCCCAAATCTTCAAAATGATGAAGTTGGGCGTCAAGATGAAGAAGACAAGAACTTAAGAAGATAGCTTCAGTTTCACACTCGGTGGACTAGATCTATTCTTCAATAGTCATGAACACCCATGTCAACAATGTGGTCAACAAAACCCTTGGCTTTTTTAGGACTATAGGAGGGCACTGAGGTTCGACAACAAGAAGATCAGAGCGTACAACTGTCTGTCTTATCTTGGAGTTCGCAAGCCCGGTCTGGGACTCCCTCAACAAAGGCAGCATTGATGCTATAGAAAAGAGACAAGATGGGTCCGGGTGGCTTGCAATTACTGGCACTAGTGGCAGACAATCAGAACCACAGAGCTCCACAGAAACCTGAAATGACCCCTTCTCCAGACCCACAGAGCCGAAGCCCGTCTGACCACCTTTTAGTTTTACAAGTTCCGTGCAGGCCTCCTTTCAGTCAACTCCAATTAGTCCAAACATATCCCTACCAACACTTTATAGAAGAAAAATTTCTGCCAGTCACACTCTGTTGCCTATGATATTCCCAGCCACATATAACTCAATACCACAAATCCACATTCTTTCCCCACAATTGAACAGTCTACCTGAGCAAGTTGCCTCCGTCCAGTCATTGGAGGCATTCAAAACAGCCATCCATAAACACCTCCACCAAACTACCCTGCCTCAGTGAGTCAGTCACCTCCCCACTTCAACCACACAGACCCTAATATGGATAGTTTTATCTCAGTTGTTGCAAACTTTCAGTTCATTCTGATTGTTTCCAGCGTTAACATTTCTCACAGTACTATTGGTAGACAGAGTCGTGAGTTTCATGAAATTTTCTTCAGCAACGACTGATTTCCTTTTTTCAACTTCAACTTTGTTTTATTTTTCAGCATCAGCATCACGCCGTTTGAGGCAGCTTGGAGCAGTGTTGCAGCAATGTGCCTCAAAACCCCACCACAACAGAGGCCGTCCTTTCTCCAGCCAGACTGACCACTTCCAGGTCACTCCCAAGGTCAGCCTGTTTGACCAGAAAGTTCACATCAAGGTTCACGGCTTGCCCAGCAAGGCCAGGGTCACGCTGCAGGCAAGGACACAGCAGGAGTGGCGCAGGAAGCCGGTGGTGTTTTCATCCTGCGCTCACTTTGTGACCAGTGGTGATGGTGACCTTGACCTCCAACAGGATGCTTCTTCAGGAGGGACTTACACAGGTATTTACTACTATTAGTTCAAGTTATTGTTCTGTTGTGTTCAAGGTGTTATTGTTCTGTTATGTTTAAGGTGTATGGTTCTGTTAGTAACATTTTGTGACCAGTGGCGATAGTGCTCTGGACCTTCAACACGATACTTCTTCAGGAGGAACTTACACAGGTATCACTATCAGTTCAAGGCGTTATTGTTCTGGTAGGGGGTTATGTTTAAGGGTTATGGTTCTGTTAGTAACATTTTGTGACCAGTGGCGAGAGTGCTCTGGACCTTCAACACGATACTTCTTCAGGAGGAGATCACTATCAGTTCAAGGCGTTATTGTTCTGGTATGTTCAAGGTGTTATTGGGGATGTTTAAGGGTTATGGGTTAGTAACATTTTGTGAGTGGCGAGTGCTCTGGAGAGGAGGAACTTACACAGGTATCACTATCAGGGCGTTAGAGAGAGAACATTTTGTGACCAGAGAGAGGAGAACTTACACAGAGAGAGAGAAGGTGTTATTGTTCTGTTATGTTTAAGGTGTTATGGTTCTGTTAGTAACATTTTGTGACCAGTGGCGAGAGAGAGAGATTGGGGGGGAGAGAGAGAGCCAGGGTGAATGTGTGTTGACTTTAGCATACATTATTTTACATTGTTCTAGTATTCAGCATTGGCTTTTATAATCTAAACCTTGTTTTTATGTACCCCCTTTTATACATTTTGTTTGCTGTCCTATTATTACTTTTATACAAATTGTTTGTTTAGCTCTGTGTGTGTGTGTGTGCTATATTGTATTGTAATTTAATTCTTATGATGTATTTACTGTATATTGTCTTATTGTCTCTATTTGTATATGTGTTTTATGTGCATGCCAGACAAAGAATTTCTTTATGTTTTAAAGACAATAAATATTTTGATTGATTGGTTGATTGTTCAAGGCGTTATTGTTCTGGTATGTTCAAGGCGTTATTGTTCTGGTATGTTCAAGGTGTTATTGTTCTGGTATGTTCAAGGCGTTATTGTTCTGGTATGTTCAAGGCGTTATTGTTCTGGTATGTTCAAGGTGTTATTGTTCTGGTATGTTCAAGGCGTTATTGTTCTGGTATGTTCAAGGTGTTATTGTTCTGTTATGTTTAAGGTGTTATGGTTCTGTTAGTAACATTTTGTGACCAGTGGCGAGAGTGCCCTGGACCTTCAACACGATGCTTCTTCAGGAGGAACTTACGCAGGTATTAGTTCAAGGTGTTATTGTTCTGGTATGTTCAAGGCGTTATTGTTCTGGTATGTTCAAGGTGTTATTGTTCTGGTATGTTCAGGGTGTTATTGTTCTGGTATGTTCCAGGTGTTATTGTTCTGTCAGTAACATTCAGATATAAAGGTTTTCTATCATTAAATTTAGTGCACCACTACAACATCAGAGGAGTTTCAATTCCTTATGTGTGGTGTTTGTTTCGCCATATCTAAATATGTTTCATTTTGTTTGTTTGTATTTCAGCAAACAAAAAATCAAACAAACCATTTTTAATGAGTCTGTGTGTGTGTGTGTGAGAGAGAGAGAGAGAGAGAGAGAGAGAGAGAGAGAGAGAGAGAGAGAGAGAGATTTTTTAAAAATTCATTTATCAGAGTATTTAATTTTGCAATTATCTCTTCAGGTGTGGACCCCATGGGCCCGTTCTGGAGCCTGGTGCCCTGTCCTTCAGGCCCTCAGAACATCCGTCTGGTGGTGAGGAATGGGGAGGACCCTGTCCTCTACACACTGGCCCTCTATCAGGGACACTGGCCGCTCACTGACCTGGTTGCCAAGGACACGACCTTGACACCTGTGTGCAGCACCATGGTGACCAGGTGGAAGAAGGCCAAGGACGTCAGACGGATACCTGTCAGGGAAGGGGCCGTCAGGGGGGGCCTCTTCTTACCTTCAGGTGGGTCATTCTAATTTGACCCTAAAGTGTCTCCCAAGGGGATACTGTTTGGGTTTTTTACAAATAGTTCCCCCACCTTCTGGAAGTTCTGTGCTTGTAACTTCCTCTAATCTGTCACACTTTGACTCTGTCTTTTCCCTTTGCTTTCTGTCATGTACTATCTTTCTGACTTATTAGCCCATTCTCCTGCCTTTAAAAAAAAAATCTTCTAAATAATGTTCTCCTTTGAGCTCCTCCAAAATCATGCAGTGGGGAGACTAGTTAAAACTGAAAACCAGACACATACATACCTCACACATTATGGCCTTATGGTCTGAGAACGCACAAGAAGAAGAAGAAGAAAAAGACTATATAAAAAGAACTAGTCTTTAATTATAGTAAATATGAAATAGTGAGGCTAAGAGAGAGGATATAGTGAAATGAATAAGGGGAAGGAACTTCTCATAAATTAACTCCCATTCTTGAATGTATGTTGATTTGTTTGTGAGCAACTCGCTACCACTGTTGTTGTGTACTGTGTGGGTGGTTGTCATAATAAGCAGGTCTGGGTCATCCTTTTTTAAGGATGAACTTGGGTCTGTATTGTTGTGGCAACTACTTTCACCTTGCAGGCGAATCGGTGCCATAAATACCTTTGGTAAAAAAGGGAGTTAATTTATGAGAAGTTCCTTCCCCTTATTCATTTCACTTTAATTATAGTGTACAAATTATCACCGACACTTGGAAAAACATGTTGTTGAGATTATTTTCTGACCATAGGCTGATCTTGACCATGGATGTCACAGGTGAGGGTCCTCACCCAGGTGTGATTGACATGTTCGGTTCATCTGGAGGGTTGACAGAGGTGCGTGCCGCTCTGCTGGCTTCCCACGGCTTTGCTGTGTTGGCCCTGCCCTTCTTCAAGTTTGACGATCTGCCTGACAGTCTGGAGCATGTCACATTGGACTACTTTGAGGTGGGTTCTCTTTGTCGCCTTGGAAAAGCTACCATCAGTCTCGTTAGAAGAGAACCAAGAGAATGACTTAGGCCAACAGCCCCTATCATGA
>JAGGCT020000642.1:0-50000 GCA_017654935.2 Phymorhynchus buccinoides | reverse complement strand
ACACACACACACACACACACACACACACACACACACACACACACACACACACACACACACACACACACACACACACACACACACACACACACACATAGGCCTACACACTACCCCCCTCCCTCTCTCTCAGTCTCTCTCTTTCTTTCTTCCCTGTAGAGCAACCACAGTCACTTCTGACTATTCTGTCGCTGTAACTCTCTGTCTACCCCCTCCCCAAGTCGGTGCATATCATGTTTTTTTCTTCCAGGGGTCTTTTAACTCTCGCTTCCACAGGCTTTGTATAATTGACAGAATTTGTATTAAAAGACAATGCAGCAACTAGCTATTGCGCAGAAAACACCACTATCAAGTTTATATTTAATTTTTCAAATACAAAGTAAAAAAATATCAGCCGTACTCATAGCAATGCTAATTAATTTTATTTGTTGCTTGAAGTGAAAAAGGGTACAATTATGATATTTGTGTCCCACTTTTACCCCACTGACCCACTTGTTCCTTCAGCTCGGAATAGTTACAAAGCAGACGGAAGTACACGGAAACAACCGAATGCCACGTTAGCAAGCGTGTGTCGTGTAAACTTTCGTACTATTTGTGGTTTTGCCCTGTTCCAGGTGGAATTTTAGGACTAAGATTTAATGATGGACATTTTACAGATTCTCTTTGCCTTTTGCATGCTGAGCTTAACAGGTATAGACGCTATTTGGTTTCATCTAGGTCAAAGTCAAAAGAAGTGTCTTCGAGAGGAAATCCACAAGGATGTCTTGGTTACCGGCGAGTACGAAGCTCAAGAGACTGGACAGCGCGTAGATTTGTCGGTAAGAGTTTGCAATTATGTTTACCGAAAGTTTGACACATGCACTGTATTCTAGAGCATACTAGATCTATGTCAAAAGAGCTTCTGACTCGAGAATATTATAAGTTGTAGTTGAATACATTTGCAATTAATGCCACTTTTAGCATGTTACAGAGATTTTGTTAGACTACACTAGTCACTAGGCTACTGACTAGGCCTACAGTTAGAAATTCAACCTCTAGACAACAGATGCCAGCCAAGCAAATTCTGTGACAACAAAGGCATTGGTAAGTTCTGCTCTTGTGAAGTTAGGTGCAAGAGTTAAGACAGACAGTGAGACGACACCCAGTAAATAATGAAAATCTGTTTAACGGTGAACAGTACGACCCAAGCAATTACCACCCAGTGTCCCTCACCAGCATGCCATGCAAAATCATGGAGCATATTGTCACTAGTACCATCATGCATCACCTGGAACAACAGGGGATACTCTGCAGACACCAGCACGGCTTCAGAAAAAGGAGGTCATGTGAAACACAACTTCTGGAATTTGTCGACGAACTCATGGAAAACATGGAAAACGGGCGGCAGACAGATGTCCTTGTCATGGACTTCGCGAAAGCGTTTGACAAGGTCAACCACAGTCTCCTTCTGCACAAGCTCCATAACTATGGGATTCGTGGTGAAATCAACAGGTGGATCGCAGACTTCCTCAGAGACAGACGCCAGTCAGTGGTGGTAAATGGGGTCTCTTCCAGCTTTACTGATGTCCGCTCAGGAGTACCACAAGGCTCAGTCTTAGGACCCTGCCTTTTCTTAGCGTACATTAATGATCTACCTGAGAAGCTGACATCAATCAATGGCACGGCTCTTCGCTGATGATACTGCTGTCTACAAAGTTATTGCGGCGCCCCAGGATCATGACCAGCTACAGGATGACCTCCATCGACTCGTTGAGTGGGAGAAGAGCTGGGACATGGTTTTCCACCCTGGCAAGTGTAACACCTTGAGCGTAGCAAGAAGCAGAAAGCCCCGGCAGCATCATTGCCAGCTGCATGGCCACAGCCTGCAAGCAGTCGACTCCATCAAGTACCTTGGAGTGACTCTGACAAAGGAGCTGAGCTGGAAGAGACACATTGAGAACATCTGCGCGCAAGCCAACAAGACCCTAGGCTTCCTGAGAAGAAATTTGAAAGTCAGCTCCCAGACCATCAGGGAGTTGGCCTACAAATCATTCGTCCGTCCGGTCCTAGAGTATTCATCATCAGTCTGGGACCCTCACCAACAACAGGACATCGACAGACTGGAGGCAGTCCAGCGGCGCGCAGCACGCTTCGTCCTCAGACGTCTAGTGTCACTTCAATGCTTGGATGGCCCTCACTGCAGCAGCGTCGACTTTCCGCAAGGCTTGTGATGCTCTTCAAGCTGCAAGAGGAAGAGGTGTGCATGGACATTCTGCAACAAAAACTGATACCACCGCCAGCGCATCAGCGACGCACTCACCCACGTCAGCTCTCTCAGATTTTCTGTCGTACTCAGTACCGACAAGCCAGCTTCCTCCCACGTACAATCCGGGACTGGAACGAACTGCCCCAAGAAGCTGTGCAGGCCAAGACCATCGACACTTTTGTGTCGATGGTCACCAAATAGTTATCCAGCAACACTCCCCCCCCCCCCCCTCCCCCCCTCCCCCAATTCCCTCCCCCTCTCCCCCTCTCCCTGTATTAAGGCGCTCTTCCACAGATCCCCAATTTCTACAGTGACAGAATAGTCAAGTTTGACTGTGGTCACTTACTGGAAGGAAGGAAGGAAGGAAGGAAGGAACGTCATCCAGCGCGGAACAGGCACACAAATGACATGTTTAAATGCAAAGATTGTGGGACGATTCTTGGAGGGAGATCATTGCATGACAGAAAAAGAGTGGGTATTCCAAAGAGTGAAACAGGTTGCTCTTTCCGTCATCAGATTAAATCTTCTCATATGGGTGGAAATGTGGATTTTGCCAATTTGTTCTGATTAAGGGCCCTGATCTGAAAAATAGGGATACAGTACTCTTGTTAATGACCACAACTGGAAGTACAGAAACATCAGATTCTGGCCATTAGGAGTGATTCACAGACTGCCATGCTTGTGAAAACTGGTATCTTGAGTTCGCTGCGTTCAGTCTGTAACTTTTCTTAATAATAATAATGGGAATTTATATAGCGCTCTTTCTCACATGAGCTCAGTGCGCTTTACATTGATAACAAGAACATTAAAGGCAAACAAATAATTAATCATTAGAAAGTAAAATAAGCATGATGCTTGCACGCAACGTTCTCTTTCTTCCTTACTCTCACACACACACACACACACACACACACACACACACACACACACACACACACACACACACACACACACATACACACACATGCATGCGCACACATACACTCATACACAATTAATTATACAAGAGTAAAATAATTACAATATGAACATTCTAAGAAGAAACATAGAGACCACATTCACATTCTCAATCAAGTTTGAATACAATACTGCAACTTGAAGTAAAATCATACTGCCATCGACATACCAATTACATGACTAATTATAATAGACAAATTTTGCAAAAACAAAAATACCCTTCTACCTCATTTACAAGCATTTTAAAGTTTACAAGACGTAGACATTCTACATACAAAATACGAATGATAAAATAATTGTAAATTCTTTAGCGTGTTAGACTTAGAGATAATATTCTTACCTCAACAATTGTCTGAGGAAAATCTGAGTGAGCTGGCCTGACAGTGACTCCATCACTGGCATCAGCAAAGTTTGACAATCTGATGTCCTGAAATCTTTTTTTTCTTCTCAGAGCTTTAGTTGATCATGAATATAAAAATAGGTAGAATTGTCCCTGCTAAAGAGGGAGGGGGGGGGGGGGGGATCTTTTGTACAAATAGTTTCCTAACCTTCTGGAAGTTCTGTGTTTGTAACTTCCTTTCTCTTTCACTCTGCCTTTTCCCTTTGCTTTCTCAGTTTCTGTCATCTACTACCTTTGTCAATTCTGACTCATTCTCTTAATCTGATCAAAATACACATTAGTATTTTTCACTCTTTCCCCATGGCAACACAGTAATATATATATGCAAGTAATCGTATGATTGGCATATCAATGTGCTTCCATAGTGAAAGAGGGGAAAATGTTAACATGTACTGATACCTTTACTAGTTATAAGCTATGTGACCATTTTAATGCTGAACTGCTTATATAGTTATAAATAGTAGTTTGGGTTGCTGTTCCCCTGTCATTATTGATTAAAGCTCTGCTCTCTTTCTCTTTTCTCTCTTGCCATTAGGTCTGTTTCTGCTGTATTCCATTTATGTTTTCTGTGTGTGTTCGCTTTGTATTGCGTTTCTGTTTGAATGCGTTATGAATGCTAACGTGTGTGTGCGCTTTGATTTGATTTATATGAAGATTCAGTGCCGTATAAATACTGTATGTTGTTGTGCTTTGATTTGATTTGTATCAAGATTCAGCGCCGTATTAATACTGTATGTTCTTGTTGTTGTTGTTGCTGCAGTTTCATAGATCAAATACCATTTTACAGACTATAGTATAACTTATAAAGTTATATAAGGCTGTAAGTATTATAATGCACCCCAAATTTTACAGAAAATTCTGATTTGATTATTATAGTTTCTTACTACATTATCATGTCATAAGGCACAGGGGCCTCAGTTTGGTGGAAAAGTATCGCCTTAATAAAGACCGTAAAATAGGTAAATATTTTTCATACTATGTTATTATTAACTATAAACTGTTAAAATTTCACCTTGTACAGTTGTAGATATTCAACTTTCAGGCCCAATCCATATTTGTTATTGGTATCATTGATAAGGCGCTTAGAGCTTCAAGAACAAGCGCTGTATAAAGATTTTAAAAGAAATAAAAATACATGTGTACAATCTTAATAAAATGTGTATCTTTGTTACAGGTCACAGATTCCAAAGGCCACATTCTCTACTCCAAAGAAACTGCTGTGAAAGGCAAATTCGCGTTTACCACGGAAGAATATGACATGTTTGAGGTGTGCTTTACAGGAAAAGCCATGAGTGGTAAGTTGTTGAAAAGTATCTTGAGGAATGAAAATCTAAAAGTCCTCCGGTCTGGAACGGACACATATGGGACATTAGACTGATTAGTCGATCTATATATAAAGATGGTGGAAACGATCCTGGAGGCAATGCCCTGAGCCAGTGCAACACCAGTAAAGTCCCAAAATTTTAACAATGCAGATATGTATTGAATACAATCAAGAAAAGTATTTTAATTTATTTCATAATTTTTTGTTAATAATAGTGCCCACTCACCCACCCACCCTTTTTCTTGTACCTGCTTATCTTTTTCCTCTCAATTTGATTTAACCCTTTCACCGCCAATGTCGCATTTATGCACCACAATGGTTTAACACCCATGTCACCAAAAGGCATCAAGTTAGGGGCCTGTTATCTGAAGACCCTATTTTCTTAATTTTGGGAGGTCTAATAGGCCTAATATTATGTATGTCACAGAGGAATTCCCAATATTGCAAATAATCTTTTTTTCTCTTCCCAGTTAAGTTGAATGGTATTTTTGGCTAGAAAATGGCTGGCGGCGAAAGGGTTCAGTTTATTCTCTTATTTAAGTTTATTATCTGTTCTTAACAAGTATCCCCAAATTCCTTTTTGTGATCTCTGATAAAACCCTTTCTTCATTTTCCCTAAAAGACTAAAACTATTAAAATTAAAATAATTCAGCAGTCTTTTCTTGACAAAATATTAATTTTATTTTTCAGACTATTTTCTGCTGAACGATATTTTAAAAACAATTTTTTTGGTACAAGATGTGCCCCCGCCCCCCCCATTTCTCGGCTCTCCCTGCATTTTCACACTTGCCTTTCTTACCAAACATTAACTGATTAAGCTGTACTTTTATTAATATGAACCTTTTCAGATGATTATCTTTGTTGAATAATTAATCGCAGTCATGATAAAGGCCATTATCTAATAGGACCCCCCTATGTAGTGCAGTAGACACAACAGCCACGGAGCATTTATCACAGTCCTGGTTCATTGCGTTTTTCCGTCTTGCCTTTATCTTCTAGTTCTACTATTAATTTTATTGAATGCATGTGTTTAATTATGTAAATGGATGAAAATTAGTGTTAAAAATATATAGCAAACGATAGAGGATGAAGTACTCAATCTGCAGTAAGAAAGGCAAGACTGAAAAAGTGGAAACAACCGAGAAATGGAGGAGCGCATCTTTACCTTTACCAATTTTTTTATTACAAAATTAGCAGTTCTTGTAGGACGCACATCAGTCTCATGCAACTTCTTCCTCTTTCTTTCTGTCACATGAACAGCCCAAATCAGTAGTACTACTCTCTCACTTCTGCCCTCACCCCCTCCTACCTTCCACCTCCTCCCTTTCACTTCCAGCTTTGCTCACTTCTTGCTGCCTAAGGAATTGCAGTACAAATGTTGTGAATGCCAAAGTTGACCTAAAATGTCTTTGCTGAATATCTTGAAACCTAGTGTGAGCTGTATGTAAACCGAATGCAACAGAAACCCGGAGAAAGCATGCATGCAAAGTTTGACTTTGAGGATGCAGAGTAGAAAAGATAAGATCACCATAGAGGTGCAAATTATAGGGGTAAAGCCAGATAAGGAAAGTAAAGCCAGTGACCTATTGTTGACCTAGATTGAAGATAGATAGATGATATAAATAATAAGTAAATGACTATACATGCATTACTTAATAAATAACTTTATGTTAACTTTGTTTGATGCAGGAGTCCAGGCACCAGACAGGGAGGTGTACTTGAATGTGAAGCATGGTGTTGAAGCCAAGAGCTATGACGAGGTCAGCTTTTGTCTGTCTGTTGTCATTTTATTTGAAACACATAAAATTTAAACAATATTCAATAAGACCTGTCAACACTGAAATGAACATGTTACAGTTTTAAAAAGTCGTAAGATTATAGATTGGGTATGATCTTCATTTGTTATATTGTATCAAAGATATTCTAAAAGGGTAAGATGGATTACTTAAGAGCTCGGCGATCCGGGCTGATAGAGTTATCGTTAGTGGGTCCAGTACACTTTTCACAGTGGAGGCTATCCAAAAACTCAGACTGGAAGTTGAACGGAGAATTCAACTGGCCTCTCGATGTGTAAAATGTATACTGTTTCAAACTATCAAAGGGACATAACCAGTGTTTCTGTCCTCACTACTCATATAGAGAAAAGAGACCGGATGTTTATCTTCCCCTATACAGTCTTTGATTGTATTTACTTGTCTTCTATCGTTATTATATTTTTTCTTGTTTAATCCAAGTTATTTGCATTGCTTTGCTCCGACACAGCTATTGTTTACGCAATCACTTCAGTTTATTTTGAATTCTAAGAGATCATGATGCCCTTTTCCATATTTTTTCTATTATACTGCTTGTAACAGAGGGCATTCTTTTAAAACTAGCACCATTCATAATTTCTTGGCTTTGAACAAGTGAAACTGAAAGCGTCTTATACTTATGTTATGACTGAACAGGTTTTACTGTTGTGGGGACAGTTAATGAATCATTCACTGTGATTAGGGCTCAGGGTTGGAAAGTGCATTCCATTCCTCTCCTTGCCATCATCTAAACTTTCCCCTGACTGAAGCGAGGTACCCATTTACTGATTTTTACCTTGCTGGACAGAGGGAAATATAATTCTAGTGTCTTTCTAAAGAACATGACACCGAGCTGAAGGGGATTTGGGAAATACGGTGGAACCTCCGTTATATGACCTCTCATTATAGCTTAATATAAGACTCCCTCCCATATAAGACCTACTTTTCTGAGACATTGCCCTTCTTTGTAAGTGTTAAAATTACCTCCCTTATAAGACCTCATTTTGGATGATTTTTGAAGGTCTTATAAGGGAGGTTCCACTGTAATCACTTTTGTCATAATTATGCAATTCATAATGGTATTGTATGTTGTTCACTGTGCAGACATGCCTACTGCTACGATTTGGCCGTAGCAGCTACGAACAATAAAGCTTTGCTACGGAGCTACGGCAACCTTAACGTTGCTACGGAAAAAACAAATTGCCGCTGCATTTTATTTTTGCTTATGCCGTTCCCGGTTTTGTCGGCTTCTAAGAGCAGACGCCGTGTCACGCGCGATAACCTAGTCACTTCCGTTTTTATCAAAGTGACTGCGCATGCGTTCTTATTACTTTCTCTGAAAAAGATGGCGGACTCCAGCAGCAGTAGCGATTCGGGAGATGTTTCAAACGAAGAAAAACGAACCCAAACCAGAAAACGAAAATCATCTGGCACACCATCTTGTTCTAAGAAAAAACATCGGCCTGCCGCACAAGTTTTTAAAATAGCTTACACGGAGGAGTGGCCTTGCATCGTCAGAAGTTGACTCGGTGCGAACCATGCTCGCTGCAGCGCAACCTCTGCCATGCGGACTTCTCTGTGAATCATGGCGGTAGAGACGATTGCCGTCAACACGTTCAATCGGCGAAACATATTAAGCAGTGCGTTTCGGCTCAGGCAGAGAACAAATCGATTGCCGTTGTTTGTGGATGCTACAGAAAAATTTGCCATGCTACTGAAAATTGATGGCTGGGCTACTGATTGGGAAAATTCCAAGTAGGCAGGTCTGACTGTGTCACGGTGTCAGTCTGAGTGTGTTGAGAAGAAAGTAAATGTATTTCATTATCGCTGTCGGCGTATTATTATTTGAGGGTTGGGGAAAATGTATTTGATAGTAAGGTACTTAAACTTTAAACAATTTTTTTTTTTTCCTTTAGTGATTATGTCATAATTAGCATGTTGGCAGCACATGCAATATGTTTGAAGAGTTCAATGATTTTCTTTGACTGTTTCATGATAATTGTTCTTTCTTTGTGGTGACAGCTGGCCAAGGCTGAGAAACTGAAGCCCCTGGAGGTGGAGTTGAGGCGCCTGGAGGATCTGTCGAAATCCATCGTTGACGACTTTGCCTACATGAGAGCAAGAGAGGAGGAAATGAGAGACACCAATGGTGGGTATCACAATGTTTCTTCTGTTCAAGTCATGAGTTCAAGGTGGTTTGTACTAAAATTGTAGACAAGCAAGCAAGCAAAGTTTATTACTGATACCATATTTTATAAGGTGATACTTTTTTTTCTCCAAACTGAGGTGAAGGGTTATACTAAGTTGAATAATATAACAAGTAAATGCTAAATTACAAAATAAATCTTTTTGTAAAGTGTTGGGGGGGGGGGGGGGGGGGGGGGGGGGGGGGTGCGAGTTATATGAGGCGCTTTATACAAGTACTCTGAAGAAAAGTATGGAAGATTGTTGTGTTAAGTCAGCACTGATATATGATTATTTCTGGAAGTTTGATACACACACATAAGTGATCATTCCTGTTGAAATAGGAAAGAATTGAACAGTAACAAAATCTTAAAAATCTCAATTTGGATTAATTTAAAGCTTGTCATGTTTACTTATATCACAATATATCCCCATTATATCACATTTTTTTCATGAAGATCGTCACCTGATTGATCAGTTTGTTTAAGTTTAGGTGTGAGGGATAAAACTGAAATAACATTGCCTCGGGAAAGATTGAAATTAAGAGTGCCAAAAGGGTGATAATTTGGCCACCATCTCTCGGTTCTATGTTTGGTTTTTATTTGTCAGTATCGACCAAGAATGATGCTTTCTCTAACCTTCCTACATACTTGGATGATGTTGATGAGAACATTTTTTTGGCTTGATTTCAGAGTCGACCCACTCCCGAGTGATGTACTTCAGCATCTTCTCCATGGCGTGCCTACTGGGGCTGGCCACTTGGCAGGTGCTGTACTTGCGTCGCTACTTCAAGGCCAAGAAGCTCATCGAGTAAAAGGACGGGTTCTCTGGGTGCTACCATCGTGAGCAAGAGTTGTCTCTCATAACATCATCGTCAGAAAGTTGCATATAGGTTTTTTAATTTTTCTTTTTTTAAAGACTTGTTTGAACTTTGTAGCAGTCTTGTTGAATGGCTTTTGATAGTGGTACGTCTGTTCTTTGCTTTTTTTCTGTGGATTTTATGTACATACTTTGTGTGTTGATGGAAGGTGTGCCTTTTACATTTGCTTTCATTTCACTTTTTTGTCTTACTTTGCTAAAATGATTCTCTCGGCTTTTCGAACCACGTCTAACTCCTATTCTTTAGACAAAGTCATAAAGAAGTCAGAAAGAAGTATTTAAAAAAAAAATAATTGTGATTTGTTTGAGATTTTAAAGAAATATGCAATTTTCTGTATTTCTCATTCAACAGTAAACATTGAAAAGAAAAAAGAACTTCATAAGAAATCAACAGTCTTTGTACATGTCTTGTTGTCTCCAGTCTTACCTTTGTTTTAACAAGTTTGCAGATGATATTCAAGCTACATATACTTGGCCCGACATTGTACTAGCATTTCTTCTTTTCCTTTAAAAAAAAAAGTTTTGTTGTCATTTTCTTCTTCTTTTGTTGTTGCGTTCTGTGTATAGAATGTGTGATACACAAGAAGTAAATGATGTACGATTTTCTTTTCATTTTTGTTTTGTATGCAATCTGCAGTTCTTACGGATGTAGTAAGGAATGTGATCTTGATATTGAGCTCAAAAGTGTTGTTGTGCAGCACGAGCAGCAGCATTAGTAAGTTTAAATAGGATACCTTTTAAAAGAAAAGAAAAAAACCTGTATGCAACTTTCTGAAAACCGTGGAGAACAGTGTATTGTAGAAGGAAGCGTGATTGTGAATGTCCTGTTTGCGTTTGAGCTTGAAGTGCGATATGTTTGTTGAACATGTGATTGAGGTTGATTGTCCTTCATGTAAATAATGTGTGATTGTACTCATTATTAGTAAACTGGAATGTTCATGCTTTGTAGTCTTTATTGTGTGTTTTGGTGTTGAATTTGTCAAACCAGCAGGTGCACTTCTAAAATAGGTGTAATTGTAGTAAGCCTGAGATTTACAAATGCACTGATGCAGTTATACACATAGTCACTGGACACTTACAGTTGCCAGAAGCTTGTGCTTCGCACAAGGAATAGTATACCATACTTTTGATTTAGAAGCTTCTGCAGATATGTGTGAGTCTTGTGCAAACATGGATGTGTAGTTATGTGCAAAACAAGATCAAATGTACATTTTTGTAATTGACAATGTTAAGATTATTTGTTTTTCTGTGTTGAGTCTGCTGTAATAAGTTGCTCATTCGGACATTTCTAATTTATGTGTAAGGGAAGCCAGGAAGAACTTTTATTATTTTCGAGCAAGTCTGCATACTTGATAAGTTGATTACATAATTATTTGTTGTGGTGATTGGTTATCAACATTTTTGTTTTGTCTGTAATTGCTATCACAATGTAAACATTTTCATTTGCACCTTTCTCTCTGTGTGTATAGATATATGTGTACGGTATATTTTCTCAATCTAAGTTCTTTTCATGCCCCCTCCACCCCTACTCCCCAAGCCTCACACACCTTACTATCACCCCCTTCCCATTTAAATTTTTTTTTTTTTTAAATCTTAAATTAATGTTGCCGAACATTTTTGTTAGTCAGTGCAAAAGCGTTAATCAGGAACTTGTATCAAATCAAGTTTTGGATTCAGGTATTGCATATGTTCAGTACAGAGTATCAGACGTAAAACCTGTCAATAGATTAGTATTTGTAATATATTACATATTCAAGTGTTCAAAATGACTGAACAGACATGGTGCAGTCTTAAATAAGCTTTAATATTTTCAGTCTGATCTTTTCTAACCATTTGTTGCAATTTTAATAGCATTATGTATGATCTCACAGTACACAGATTGTTTGGGCCATATATGTATCCTTAGTCTTATATTTTCAAAATGGAAAGTGTCAACTTAAGCATATTGAGTTCTAATGCATTTTAAAAAGTTTGTTAGTGAGCTGAAATCAGATAATTTAGGATAGGAATCGGAATCTGAAAAGTTTGGACTTTAAGTGATAACTCAAAGCAAGTTATTAGTCAAAGAAAAGTTAAGTGTTTCTATCCTAAAAATAAAATGATGTGCTTAGTACTTGTGATTATTATGTATTTTGCCTTAGAGGTAGATAGCTTCTTTTACAGGTCTGGGTTCCCCATTTTCTTAAGAAGACCAAAAAAATCACTCTATGTTGGTTCTTTGTAAATTTTTGGCTTTTGTTTCCAGTGTTTCAAACAAAAGTTCATTTTTAAACTTCATGTTTTCAAATTGTGTTTGGTTACATGATGGAGGAATGGTTAATCTTGTTTTATAATTATTATTATTGAATTAATCAATTTCTTATTTTGTGCTGTGTAAATGGACATCTGTGCAAATCTTCTGTTGAGGTGATAGTAAAGTCTGAAAGAAAACAAAGCTGTGTGTGTGTGTGATAATCATAACATGCAAGTTCAGGATCCAGGCATATCCTGATAAAACATTTCAAACCTTGCACAATTCTTGCTTGACAGCTGATTTCTTTTTTCAAAACAGTATTGAAAATATTCCCGCTTCTCTTGATCAACTTTTGTGGACCAACTTGTGCAGAAACAACAACTAAATCTTTAACAGTCAAACACACGCATACATGCTTACAAAGGAAAATTACATATCCCAAGTTTATCAAGGCATTTAATATGAATCCAGAGCATCATATCACAGAAAACAACATTAAAATGACATAACAGACAAAAGGCACATACACAATTAGTGTAACAATGAATGATTAAAACATAGTTTAAATATGACTACAAACATTTGTGTTGGATTCTTTGAGCCTTTATATTTATAATTCATGCATTCATAAAAGTATGTCGTAGATTTACTTTTGTTTTTGTATGTTTGAAAGTTTATATTACATTTCTGTCAACAAGTATGATTTCCTGCGATAATGGTGGTACATTTTGTTGTTTACTTTGTTCAAGCACAAAACTTTAACCTCATCAGTGCCGATGACGTATATATACATCCTCTATAGCGCTTCAGTACCTGCCACCAATGTATATATACGCCGCCGCTAAGTAGTGATTTTGCTGCATTAAAAAAGCCGCTTGAAAAACCGGCGGCACATGCACAACTAATAGACGGCACTGAAGGGGTTAACCATGAACAGGAACATTGCAGACTGACTTACAGCACTACAACTGGGGTTATGCAATGCAACTGTGCTACAAGCACAATTATCTACATAAAAACTCCTCAAAGAAGAAAATCGAAACCCAATAGTGACTACCGTAAATCACTGACTATATAAGCCGCAACTTTTTTTTTTACTCCCCCCTGCGGCTAGTACAGTGCCGCGGCCTAAATGTGATCGAAAGTGAAAGTAAACTCAACTCAGTGGCATCCTTGATCTGTGGCCTTGTTCACGGTTGATGGCCAAAAAATCACCTCGATTTCGATATATTTTTCACAAAATTACTATCTTTTTCCTGGTCCGACACTTTCGTTTTGGCAGTCAACACACCCGCGATCAACTCTAGACTCAACCGGAAGCGGACATCGTGCATCGCCACGCTTCCGCGGCTTATGCTTCGACGTGGCTTATGCGTTACTTTTTTCAGATTAAAAAAAAAAAAGGCTTATATTACGAAGCGGTTTGTAGTCCGTGAATTACGGTACTCATTAGTAACCTACGAAGCAATAACAAACATCAAAAGAAATTGGCAGAGAAATACTGCATCACTGCTGAGTTGGAGCTTCTCTGTTTCAAGACAGAACTAGTGTCTATTGAGGACATTCAGAGATACCTGTGACATGGGGAAACAGACATGCAAGCACATAAAAAGCAGCGAATGTGCAAACAAAAGTTTACCAATGGGATGTCTTGTTTCAGTTGTCTCTCATCAGCTTTTCGTGTTAATCTAAACAAATATCTACAGCTTAAGCTGGATAAGGTATCACACAGCCAGTTTCATGCACATAGCATGCAAACATTCCAGCCATTTCTTATCCCTTTATGAAAGGATTCCAAATCGGGCACATTTGTGGCTATATGACTGCCTGGAAATGACAAGAATTTTTTTTTAAATGAAAGAATACAGATACTTTGAGCAAATTTCATCTCCATTTTCTCCCACCACCACCACCCTCGGCATGAGAATGAAATAACTAAAAATCTGTTTTTAAACTTGATAGATTATAAAGTGTGATGAATGTTGAAATGACTGAATTACAGGTGTAGCGAAGTGAACATTGAATGAGTCTTCGTATGTACTTATAGAAGTGCATATTAGCTGAAGTTCACATTTTGTATTTGTAAACCTGCAGAATTTTAAAATCAGTGCATATTAGATTATTAATATATATTAATTTAAAGATAAGTAGCATCCAAATCAATCATAAACTCTCAAATCACCTGCTTCAAATCTACACAACACATAAATTACTTCCAATCTTTAACAGTTCATTCCATTAAAATGTTTTTGTCAAAATCAAGAAATCAAACAAAAAAGCCTATCTTTGTGAAATGTGAAATAATCTGAAGTATATCTAAAGAAAAGATTGCGTAGGGCTAAAAAATCTAGCTTGGGAGATTAAAACTTTCTATTGTATACCCGAGCATGACCATCTGCCTTGTCTGTATGATATTATTGCTCAATACTTTCAACACCAACAAGCATATCACGGTGAATTTAAAAAACCTCATCTCAATTTTGGTAGTTTTGAGAAAAATGAAAAACACTTTTAAAATTTGACCACGATTAATAACTATAATGAATATGTTGTTCAAGACATTGCGAGTTTAGTCCTGCATTTTGCTAAAATTACTTTTAAAAAATTGTTTAGACTTGAAAAGAACAAATAAACGAAGTTTTTGTCCTTAACAAGATCTGAATTTGGGACTTACGAGTTTTTTGTCTATTTTCACAACCTCATTTACCCCAGATAGAAAGTCGTTAGAGATATGAGCTTTTGGTGGAAGGTGGCGGGGAAAATTAGAAAGCCGACTATGCATCTAACTGAAAACCCCAAAATGTCAAGATACGAGGTTTTTGATTTTCACTGACGATATGTCCTTTAAACCAGTGCCAGTATGAAGAGCTTGAAAGGTACAAAATGGAAAAACACGACCCTTATGCTTAACTAACGATGCTAACATAAGCACCCCCTCGACCCTCCCCTTGACTTCATTGACTAATGTTTTATACAGTTTGCCTAAGGTTTTATATAGTTTGTCACGCACTGTGCTTACTACATATTTCTTGCCCACTTTCACTTTCCAGTCATTAACTCTGACCACCTTTTGCTGTAATTACTAGTGTTTACTCTGTGCACAGTTTTGATTTAATCTCACCTAGTCTAGTGTCTACTCCTACTGACTAGCACAATGAAAGATCAGTCCACTTGAGAGAGAAAAAGTAACAACAACTTTGAAGTTATAGTACAATCGTTACATTGATATTACATTTTCTTAATGTAATTGCTATAGGTCTAAGTAAAGATCATTAAACTTTTTAGTGCTGACGACGTATATATACGTCCTCTATAAGCTTCAGTAATTGCCGTCGATGTATATATACGCCAGCACTCAGTCGTGATTTTGCCACATTAAAATAAATGCGCGGCAAAGAGGAGGCACAGGCGCGACTAACCTGAAGGGGTTAAAAAGAATAACAAAACAAAAAATAGCCATTAGCTAGAGCTAGGCTACACACACTACTTTACCTTTTATAAATTTCGTTGGTTTTATCATGAGAACCTGTCAGCATTGTCAACACAGTGATTAACTTATCAATTTCTGCATTCCTGAGATTTATGTGATACTCTGCACAAATTTCTCATAAGTTGTCATAACACAGTAAAAGAAAGAGGGAGACAGAGACACGGAGAATAACAATGATGAGAGTATAAAATAAAACTTGTTGGGTCAACCAAGAGCAAAACTTTGGACAACTTATTGACATGAGCCACTGAACCACATGACTTAATCTGTGTAAATCATTCCAATCCTTCCCTCATCCATGAAGGGTGAGCTTGTCTGCGGGGAAAATAAGTTGGCACAAACGGTGTCTGACATTTCAAGTTAAAGCTATGTCACAAAATGCAATTTGCAAACAATTTGCAATTCCACATTTATGTACATAAAAATTGCATGCATTTACTCAGAAGTTATCACCATCAGAAGTTTCATATATACACATTATATACATAACTGAATCTATTCATTGATTAAAAATTACACTTTACAACAAAATTGGCAGTCTGCAGTCTGTCTGGTAAACGGTGTGGGATGAGGCTATACTGATACAAGAATTACATGTTGTAAGAATGAGATCAGTCATGTTCTGTTGAGGCCAAAGCAAATTTACTCAAATGCATTCTCCAATCTGGTTTCTCTAATGGTGTCCGTCCCATGAGCTATGAGGCTGGATCATCTTGTGAAGCTGGTTCTGTCCCAGGGCTGCGGCAAATCTCTTTGCAATGTTCTCGTAGCCACCCTTTGTCGCCATCTCGTACGCCGTCTCTCCCCTGTCGTTCTTGATGTTCTGGTCAGCGTCACATCTGAAGCGCATCACCATCATTGATGAACTATGAACATGTTCAAATTGTTCCACTCTAGCATTGACACATAACAACTATATGTAGACAACGTGGCATTTTTCATGTTGTATTAGCTGAACTATGATGGAAAATATATAACACATGGCAAGTTGAGGATTGTAATTGTGAACACTTTTACACAGATACCGAATTGAAAAAAACATACATCCTTTATGACAAATTGGTACGTTTTTTTCTTGAATCCACACTTTCTTCTCCTTTTCTAACCCCCCACCCCCACCCCCAGTTTATAGTTTGGACATACCTATGATCCTGGGACAAAAATACACATGATAATGGGACAACAAAATTCTTACCTATTTTTTGCATGTTACCCAGCTGGCTTGCCAACAAATAATTAAGCATTGGGCTCTTGTTGTTTCAGTATCATCTCATGAACCACATATCAATTAAAACAAATCAGTACTTCTCACTTCTTGTGCATATATGACATGAACTTGTCGCAACTCCCAAAGTCAACATGTCCAAAAAATAATTCCATTTAAATCATTGGTAATATTCATGTTATGACACTTTTGGAAGACTTTCTAGACTGGCTATTTTTAAACAACGATAAGCATAGCTACAGCATGACATAAAATATATAAGGTTACAATTCAGTGCATTATCTCTTGTTACAGACCTTTCTCCGATTCAGAAATACACAGCAGTTATGTTCTCTCACCTGAGCAAAGCGTCCACAGTCCTGAGTCCTGAAGCACCGAGACTGACTGCTTCATGCAAGGCTGTGTTGCCCTTCCTGCCAGCAACACAAAGATTAAGATTATAGCCCCGTCGACAACTAAGGCCATGTCAGGGCTGTCACCACATATTAAAGCAACGCAACGAAAATAACATCTTAGGTTAAGAGCTGATTTAGCAACGCCATACACACAGATGGCAGCTTTTTGTATAAAGACAAATTCCATCATCTGAAAGAGGCCTTTAATGAGTTAAACTGCTAACCTTTTGCTTGCAATTTAATCTGTTTTTCACAATATAATAATAAGTCAATCATTTACCGCTATTCATATAGAAGCCTGATCTTTTTTTCTCTCCCCCAAATGCATATGCCAAAGGGTTAAAAATGTGTACAACTAAGACAAATGGACAAGTTACACAGACACGCAGCTAAGCGCACTATGAACTGGGTTTTACCTGGATGAAGGCCCCTTGACGTTGACGTCCACCCCGGAATCGAACAGAGCGTAGATACAGTCGATGTGTTGGTGTTTAGCGGCCAGGAGGATGGCTGGGACACCGCTCTTGGTTGTACAGTCTGGGTCTGCACCCTGCAGCAGCACAGCGACAGATGATGATCAGGTGTGTTGAAAAGGTGGAAAGAGTAATCATTAAAACAAAACACTGTGAGTGTGTGTTTGTGTATGTGAGCATGTGCGTTTGTTTTCACTCTTTCTCTTTCCCCATCGCACCACTTGCCTGACCACTTTCACCCAATTCATTCTCTTCATATTACACAGATTATTGTGTCTCTGCCTGCTGTCTTATCTGGATGTATAGTATGTCATGTTGTTGTTGTTGTCCTACACTGGCTTAAAGACTCCAGGGATCATCCCAACAGCGGAAGCACTTGAACACTATATGGCACAAATGCACCAGCTAGGGATGAGAACATTACGTGTGTGACCGTTTTTGATTACCCCGCCACGTGGGCAGCCACACTCCGACTTCGGAGGATGTATATCATTATTATTCTTGATTTTCACATGTAGCGTACCTCTTCAATGAGTTGCTGCACCTCTGAACTGGAGCCCTCTCCTTCAGCGCCCAGCTGCTGCAGCAATCTGGCATTCAGCGACTGCACACATCGGAACAACATTAGATGGATCAGTACAGCAATGGACACATCACTCAGTAAAAAATACCATTTAAAAGCTCATGTTTGAATCATGCACCTACTGGCTTCATACAAACAGCACCGCCTTGCCTTAAAGGCACAACTGGGCTATAAAAGAGCCGATCCCAGGAATCGGGTAGTCAGTTGTGAGTGGGAGAGAGAGAGAAACAAGCCAGCGACACGCCTAGCTTTGGGCTTTTGCCTGCACTAGTTTAGTTTTACCCTCCTTTTTCGTTTAAAAAAGGATGTTTTTGCTGCGAGCGCCAAGCAGAAAGTGACATGTTTAGCCTACTGCTTGCTTATATAGTACCGTGCTGGCTTTAAGGCTGTGTCAGGCCCATTGACATAGGCTAGAACACCAAGGCTACATCAAAATGTTGTTATGCTCATAACTAACGGGGGTTGTCTTCAGCCATGACAAGCTCCTAGCCTTATAGTCCATAAAATATGGTACTCCCTACCCTCCATTCCCACCCCTACCCCAGCAAACCAAGGAACTTAGCAGAAATAGCGATGAACTTGAAAATAAGACAGGTGCAGAAACAGACACATTGGAACCTCCCTTATAAGACCTTAAAAAATCATCCAAAATGAGGTCTTATAAGGGAGGTAATTTTAATACTTACAAAGAAGGGCAATGTCTCAGAGACGCAGGTCTTATGTGGGATGGAGTCTTATAATGGGAGGTCTTATAAGGGAGGTTCCACTGTATTACTTTGTATTAACAGGACACTGAAGGGATGTGAAAAAGCTTCTTGCAATAACCGTGCAAAGAAAGTTTTACAACTAGTCCAGTTTTACAGTAGAATAAGGGATTTCTTTTAGGCTTCTCTCGATGCAATCGCTTGTGGAAGTTTTACAGTAGAATAAGGGATTTCTTTTAGGCTTCTCTCGATGCAATCGCTTGTGGAAGTTTTACAGTAGAATAAGGGATTTCTTTTAGGCTTCTCTCGATGCAATCGCTTGTGGGATTGTGGATCTGTAGCACAGGAGTCTGCTTTCTGTGTGTGCCATGCTATCTTTACCCACACTTTGTGAACACCTATGTCCATATACTCACTGAAACTTTGGACACTGTCTTCTTCTTTGGTTTGGGCCGTCGTGTCGGTCGCCTCCTTCCTCGTGATGATATCACTGAGCGTGTGGTGTAACTGTCTTCACTCACTGAAACATGTTTTCGCACCAACTTTTACATGCTTTTTCGCCTACACTGGTACTTTTTCAAAATCTAATGCAGAATCCTAAACAAACAAAACCAAAGAAACAACAACAACAAAAAAGTTCCCTTTGAGCAGCGCAAGTGGTGAAACTGATCATGCAGTTTACGGTTTGTTTACCATCACATTCAACCCCCTTTCCTCTCTACTTCCTGCATCCCTCCCCTACATCCTATTTTTCAGTAGGCATGCATTTGTCAAGTCATTTTACAATGATGGAAGTACTGTTGGCTTGTGCTTTTTATTTATTTATACCAAAACCAGGTATGCTCAGCATCTTAAAAATCCACTGCTCACCATGTGACAAGAACAATTTGAGTCTATGGCAAAAATGTACCAAAATAAGGCAAACAGCTAGTGCACACTTACTGATGAAGCGAACAGCTAATGCAACTTACTCATAAGGCAAACAGCCAAAGTGTAGAGTAGCACAATAAACCCGAGTTCGAACCTGGGTACAGGGGATTTTTCCTCTCACTCTGCACTAGGCCTTATGGTCTGAACGTGGAGTCTTTCGAATAGGACGATAAACCGAGGTCATGTGTGCCCATGCACTTAGCACACGTTAAACCCAGAGGCAACGAAAAAGTTGTCAAAATTTTCCCCCACTTTCCTTCCTCATCACTCACACAAAAATCGCATGCAAATTTTAAAAAAAAGGATGGCGCGCCTCTGTTGCGATGCGCTCTCCAGGTGGGAGCAACCCGAATTTCACAGAAACGCCTCTGTGACTATAAAATACCAAATACCCATGAAGCAAACAGCTAATGCACACTTACTCATGTCGTCGTCAGACCCTCTGTACACATTGTGTCGTGGCGGGGGCCGGCCTCGGTAACCATTGTGGGTGGACATTCCCGTCTTGTTTCCAGAGAAAAGCCCTTTCTTGTCTCGCAGGGTGAACGTCATGCTGATGCTGATCTCACCACTTTCTTCGTGAATAGAGCTACTGACCATCTGTAACCAAGCAACGTCTAAAGATAGTCTTTTTCTTCTTCTACTGGGGCCCACAGTCAATGTGCTGACCATTCTGGCTCCTTTTGAAAAACAAACAAAAACAGTCCATCTCCCTGCAGATAAAAAAAAAAGCTACTGGCTAAAAGCATCTTTTTTTCAAGTGGATTGTCTATGACTTTCAGTGTTTGCACATCTGTAGAAACCTTATATCTTAGTCAAAAATGATTCTAATACTCTTAATAATAATGTGTGTGTTGGTAAGTGTTGTTGTTTACACATTACTCAATAATGACCAGAACATGAGAGCATGAGGTTTTTATTGTGAAACACATGGCCCGCTGCATGAAATAACTGCAGCAAGTTGGGTGCTTGTGGTCTCTAGATACAGACAGTATGATGAGCATGGAAAAAGGGGCCACTATCCGAACCCCACATTCTCTCTTCTTTCACCTTTCTTTGTAAGTAGTAGTCGCTGATTCAGCTTAATTAGTCAGTGACAATTCAAATGCCACTGATTCTTTGGTGTCCAGAATTAATCTGAAAGCTTCTCAATGAAGCATGAGGTTCTCTCCTAGAACACTTTTGTTGTTATGGTTACTATATTAGTAATAATAATAATAATGAATATTTAGGGCGCTTAATCTTAACAAAAGCCCTAAGCGCTTACAATCATGATAAAAACAATACTAACAAAATGAAAAGCTGGACAACACACAAAACACTCACACGAACTTAAGGTCAAACACACACACACACACACACACACACACACACACACACACACACACACACACACACACACACAAAACACACGCACGCACACGCACACACACACATGACTCAACGGATAACCTTTGCAGGAGGAGGATGAGAAAGATTAGTGGTTGTCTTCTACACTTAAACATAAATCAGTAATTGATAATATGTTGATTGGCCAGTCACAAAAAAAGGTAGCTACCCTGCATGATTTGTTCTCTTTCCATGCTTGTTAAAGGTTTTATTGAAGCTCAAAGACAGTTTTCACACCAATCACACACACTGTGACACACACACACACACACACTGTTACCTTTCCCATCTTTTGGTCTCTACACCACTCACAAACACACACACACACACACATACAGGATGTAAAAAAGCTTTATCAAGCTTATTCTTTTATCGTCAATAAAGATCATTTTGACTTGACTTGACACACACACTGTTACCTTTCCCATCTTTGGTCTCTACACCACTGACAAACATGCACTTACACACACAAATAACGCCTCTACTGTCTACACCACCGACACACATACACATACATACACACACAAATACAGAGCAAGATAGTGGAGAGCGGATGAATGATTGGGTGTGGTGTGAGAGTTACATATTTGTTTTAATGTAAAGCCGGGATGGTGTAGAAACAAACAGATAAACAATTTACAATGTAGAGGGAAGAAAAAACATGGCAGCCCCAAAGGTTGGAAAATTTATTCTGAGTTTGAAATAGCCGCTACAGAAGTGACGTCACCCGGATCATATCATCGGCTATATGCACGGTAACCGTGCCAAGGGAAGTAATTTTAGTCTTATTTAGACTATGTCTTTGGTAAATTGGCATTTGCCCCAAGTTGGAAGAGTAAACTCAGTTCGTAGTGAAACGGTAACATGATAGAATAGATTGATTGGGTGTGGTGTGAGAGTTACATATTTGTTTGAATGTAAATTTATGTTTCATATTTTTATTTAATATTTTTATTTTTTGATATATCTCATCTTATTTTACATGGTGGAAGACAAGTTTCCATGTGCGTTGTACAATGCCAATGGACAATAAAGAAACTTATGACTTATGACAGTGACAAGCCTCTACACCACCGACAAACACACACATACATACACCCAAAGACAGAATGCACATTACCTGTCCCATCTTTGGTTCACCGACCAAGGCGCGGAACTCGGGGTCACTCTGAGCATGAGCCTTTAGGTGCTGGTATATGTGTTCAATCTGTTTCCTCCAGTAACCTGCATAGCAATTCCAAATAACTTGTCAAAAACACACAAAAAGTTCTACAATGTCTTCAACATATAACTTGTGAACTGGTTTGATAACATGTCTAGTAAAAGCGGTGTCATCTAAAGCCTAAGAACTGAATCATCTTCCAAAATAGCAAGTGTGTGAACATTGCCCTGCGACACAGTCACTTCCATACAACATTCAGAATGAAGCACAAAGGGTTGAAACTATGCATGCCTCCAAAATCCCACACATCAACTCATAAAAATGTACTCACACTTCAATACATAGTGAATAAGTAAGGGAAACAAACATGACCATTACTTCACAACCACGGTTTTACCTAAATACTAAATAAAAAAAACGTTTGCGGGAATACAATTTCATACTCATTTCCAACAGTTCCAAATAAGAATTTATGTTCCTCACATACACTCTTTTAAGTGTAAATTGTTTTAAATTCTTCACATCAGTTTGGACTTTTTTTCTCTCCATATTTTCCTTCTCAGGAATACCATTTTGACCATGCAAAAGGATTAAAATAACATACAGAATGGTGACGAAATGCAGTCGAACCCCGCCTAACAGGCACCCCAGTATCGCGGACACCCCGGTAATCAGGACAGTTTTATTCAGCCTCTTCTCTACTTATTTATTACTAAAACATTCTCCAGTATAACACACGCAGTGTTCTCATCCGTAGCTGATGCACTTGTACCATAGTGTTCAAGTGCTGTCTCCAGTATAACACACGCAATGTTCTCATCCGTAGCTGATGCACTTGTACCATAGTGTTCAGGTGCTTCCGCTGTTGGATGATCCCTGGAGGCGTTTAGCCAGGGTAAGCCAACAACAACACAACAACGACCACCTAGCGATTACAGACAGTTTTGGCCAGAAACTCGGGTAATTGGAATATTGAGGTTCAACTGTTCCCTGTGGGGATACCGGGGGGTCTTTTGTAAAAATAGTTCCCCCACCTTCAGGAAGTTCTGTATCGGAATGTGTCAGCTGTACGCAGCAGGGAGACCAGTGAAAACTGAAAACCGGACACATACATACCTTACACATTATGGCCATATGGCATGGGAATGCAGAAGAAGAACAGGTTTGACTGTAACTGCAGCACTGTGTGTGTCAAAACAGTGTAGAGTGGCACAGAGGTAACACGTTCGCCTCTTGCACAGTAAACCCGAGTTCGAACCTGGGTACAGGGGATTTTTCCTCTCACTCTGCACTAGGCCTATATGGTCTGAACGTGGAGTCTTTCAGATGAGATGATAAACCGAGGTCCCGTGTGCCCATGCACTTAACACACATTAAACCCA
The DNA here is from genome assembly GCA_017654935.2 of Phymorhynchus buccinoides. Classification (NCBI taxonomy): domain Eukaryota; kingdom Metazoa; phylum Mollusca; class Gastropoda; order Neogastropoda; family Raphitomidae; genus Phymorhynchus; species Phymorhynchus buccinoides. The sequence continues at coordinate 26,258 of JAGGCT020000642.1, read as the reverse complement.
GTGGCAACGAAAAAGTTGTCATTTGGTCAAAATTTACACACACACACACACACCCTTTCCTTCCTCATCAGTCACACAAAAATCGCATGCCAAAAAAAAAAAAAAAAAAAAGGATGGCGCGCCTCTGGCTGCGACGCGCTCTCCAGGTGGGAGCAACAACCCGAATTTCACAGAGACACCTGTGTGACTATACAATACCAAATTACCTTTCCCGGGGCTGTAGGCTGTGAGCAGAGGCGGTCGCTGCTCCTTTCATCTGTTTCTCCAGCATGCGTTTCTCCGCCAGCTCCCTCTCCATCTCCTCTATGCGTCGCTGGGAGGGGAAGAAGGGGCCCACCGTCTGCGAGCTCACGCTCCTTCTCTCCACTCTCTGGGTCACCTGGACGGGGGGTGCGGCGGCTGGGGGGAGCATGTTGAGGGGGATGTCGATCTCGGGTTGGTGGTGGTGGTGCAGTGTTGAGTACTGGGCAGGAGTAGGGGTAGCAGCAGATCGCACGCTCTGAGGAGGGTATGCCGTTGGCATCCACTCATTCTGAAAGGGGAGGACACTTCGTAGAAAGTTACAATTTGGGGTCTTACTTTAAGAAATTGATTTACACTACTTAGTGTATTCGTGTGTGCACGTGTGTGCAAGTGTGTGTGCTATGCACATTTGAACAGTATTATGTTACAAAGTGTAGCAAAATAGAATTTCAGCTAAATTTTGGCAGTGCATCATGTGACATTACTGTAACAAAATCATAGGAGGAAGCTCTGCACTCTAAGTACTGCAGCCTAGGGGACTAGTTGGCCATAGAGACCCCATTCCCAATGCATTTCCACCATAAAAGTATCAGTCCAAGGAACTGCCTCTTTTACCCACTGGAAATCATTGTGCGACATAATAACAGATGAGCACAAAAATTATTTTTAAAAATCATGCATTCTTCCGATACAAGATCAAAAAGGGAGATTGCATTTTTTAAACAATTTCCACCTTACCCTTCTCTCACAAGACAAACACATACACACACAGAGAATCTAATTTTAGCTTACTGTGCTTGTATGCCGTGCTGCTGTAGTTGTGGAGAAACTGCAAAAGAAACGAAAATGTTCAAACATCAATGAGTTTGCCCCTTGATCAAAGCATTTATAAAATCAACCACAACCACAATTCATATTTTGTCCCCATTCCCCCCACCCTCTTCATGATCTATCCCCTGTTTTGTTTTCTTTGTGCTTGAGAAAGAAATAGTGGGTTTTTTTGGTACTAGCACTATTACAAATACAAAAAGTGTGAAAATTAGCATATTCATGTATTTTTTTTACAGTCTGGTTTGTTTGTTTGTTTTCGTTGCTGGTGTGGCTTTGCTTCTTTTGTTTACTTCTTTTCTAGATTTTTCTACTCGTCTCTAAATAATTACCGTAATTTCCGGCCTATAAGGTGACACAGCGCATAAGGCGCACCCCCTCTTTTTAAAAAAACCCCCATAACCTGACATTACATAGGACGCATACAGCGGAATAGGCGCAGAGAACCGGTTACTTTGAAAATTGAAACCAAAACTGAGCAACAGCGAAAGAAGGAAACGATCACTGAAAGTGGCCTGTGAAAATGAAAAACCAACAAGCAACAAATTGTTGAACAATACAAATGGACATCTTTCAAAAAGCATGCAATGAAAAAAAGCTTGAAGCAAGTCATCCAGCAGCGATTCACTTCAATCAGTCATCATCTTCAGGCGCAGAGAATCCACAGAAATCCGACTCCTCTGTGTCTGACCTGAACAGCGCCATGAGTGCATCCGTCAAAATGGCCTCGTTCGTGTCTGTCCGTGGCGTGACGTCATCTTCGGAATCGGAATTGGAATCGCTCTCGGAGTCTTCCGGGTTTTCTTGCACGCGTTCAGTTTCGTCTTATGCAGTCGCCACTTTCGAACCATTGATTCGTTGATCCCAATCTCAAAAGCAGCTCTCCTATTGCCTTTTTCTTCTGCCAACGAAATTGCCTTCAGTTTAAATTCCGCATCGTATGACATGCGTTTGGTCTTCGGCATGATGAAGTTGATCCGATCAATGCTTTGTCTGAATGTGATCGCGGCAGAGAACTGATCACGATCGACAGTGAAATGTGAGCTGTTGCCGGTTTGTTGACGGAAGTTTCCAGCGCATGGTGAGTGATTTTTTCACCCCTGACCCCAACATAACTTTTCTATTTTGATAATAGAATAGGCGCATACATCCGATAGGGCGCAGGGGTCAAAGTGCAGTCAAAAAGTTGCGTCTTATAGGCCGGAAATTACGGTATTTAAAAGATATGCTCTACCACATTTCCCTCATCAATATGTATGTCACCCATAATTCTTTCTAGCCTTTTTCTATCTCTTCCAGTCATGGTTCCATCTCGAACAATTAACAGCCTGAAGGTGAAATGATAACAGCACTAATATGAAACACATAAACCCAATTGCAAAATGATAACTGCACTAATACAAAACATGAGACATGAACCCAGTTTGCAAGTCTTACTTGAGGTAATCATGTTTGTTGTTCATACTGCTGTTTTGCAGAGCTCTTATGGCATCTGTGGTGTAATCTGCAGGAAGGTAGGGGTCTTCTAAAGGGTTGTAAGGGGGAACCGCACGTTCTCTGGATATCTACACAGAAACATCAACTCTTGATCAAAACTTACAGACAAACAGACACGTGCACACACACACTCGCAGAGAAAAACAATCAGCTTATAACAATAAGTGCCACACCTCCAAAGAAATTTTGAATACAAATTTCTTACAAAGGTTTGTAATGTTATCTTTTTCATTTGGATAATCAAAAGGGAAAAGAATTCATTTAAATAACCATGCGCATTATCACATAAATATAACCATGTGAACACACATACACACGATTACAGCATGTACAAACATACGCAGACACACGCAAACTGTTACACAAGCACAAATCTCGTAGACAAGAACAGAAACACATGTATATGCCACCATATAGATGCCTTTAATTGAGTAAGCACACTTAAATAAACACATTAACATCTGGACTATTTTTCCTATACCTCCATAAGATCCTGATCTCTGTAGAAATCCGAGTGTCGTCTTTCAAAATCATAGATCCTGGCCTCCTCTAATGCTCGCCTGGTGCTCTCTCGAACCCGTGCATCATATTCTGGAAACATGTTGAAAGGCACCACTGCAAGTTTTGTTTTTAATGCATTGTGCACAAACCAGGCTACCTAGACAAAATTACTGGTAGTGAAAAAGATTCAACCTCTGAAAACATGGCAAAACATGTATCTGTGCACACCCAACACTATGATAAGCATGTGCCACAGTCTCAAGTGCCCCACCATGACTGATTGAGTTAAAGCAGCCTTAGGTAAAAGTCTTACCAAATCCATGAGCATCCTCTCAATGTTTTTTTCTGTTATTAGCAAACTTTTAGCTCACAAACAAACAAGCATATCAAATTAAACCAATGTTAATTAACAGCATTATAAAGCTCATGGGACTTGCTAAATAAGCAAAATGTTCATAGCAGTGACATAAATCTGATTTTTATGGTACAAACAACAAAACAGCAGCTGATAAAACAACAACAAAAAGAATGCATCCAATTGATAGATTGAATGAGTGAATCTGTAATTTAGTGTCAGAAATAAATTAAAGATTCATTCACTCACTTACTCAATCTATCAACTGGATGCATTTGATAGATTGATCAGAAATAAAGTCTTATCGAAAGTAAGCTTTATTGCTTGTCAATTTAGAAATATGCAAGACCAATGACTCATGCTCTCCATACCTTCAAGTTCTTCTTGACGCTTTTTCTCAGCCCAGGCAGTTTTGGTTGCCTGGAGCAAATCGTTGGTTGCTCTTTCCAACTGCATCTGTAAAATGTGTGTAGGTTGAATGATGCCATTTGCATTAAGACAATGACCAAGCATTGTAGCATGCACACATGCATCTGTGTCGTTGTTCCACTTTGTCAAAGAAATCTCAATTTTGAATTGTCCTAAATAAACAATTAACATGCTATACATACACAAATATAAGGGTAAAAACAGATTTATAAGTAAACAACTTATTTTCATGAAATCTATGACATTCAAAACGACAACATAATCTGAAAAGTATAATAGCTTAAATAAAAAGACCATATCAAAGGCAGCCCAATCATTGCACTGAAAGTCATTGAAATGTATTGATCACATCATAATGGCATGTACTTTTCAATATGCATGATTGTGTTCACAAGCCTCTAAAGACCAAGGATAATATAACCAGATGTCAAAAAACCAGGGATGGTATTCATGTCGAGATAGCATGAGACTTAGCATGATGCTAACTTAGAAGCTCTTCCAATGTCCTATAGGATTTAATAGGACTTTTGGAAGAGCTTCTAAGTTAGCATCATGCTAAGTCTCATGCTATCTCGACATGAATACCATCCCAGGGCATGAACATTCTCCCTAATCAAAGAAAATCTTCTGACAAATATTCTTACAGTACTTAGATTTTATTCAAGTAAGGAATGGATTGATTTTGATTCATATAAACCAGTGCTAACAACCACAGCATACCCACAAACTCTGCCGAAATACCAAATGGTTAGTCTATAACTGTATGCACAGAAGCAGTAATCCATTTTCTATGTTAACCTTGGACTTCTCTCGCTCCAGGTCTTGTTGGAACCAGTGCAAACAACCACAGCATACCCACAAACTCTGCCGGAATACCAAATGGTTAGTCTATAACTGTATGCACAGAAGCAGTAATCCATTTTCCATGTTCACCTTGGACTTCTCTCGCTCCAGGTCTTGTTGGAACTCCATGTCGTCGTCGCAGGGGGGCACCTCAGGAGGGGGAGAGTACTGCACATCAAACGTCTTCGTCACCACAGGGCTCTCTCGCTCCCCTTCGTTTCTGAAACAGACACATAACAAATCTAGTTCTTCTTCCTTTTTCTTGGAACAACCGCCATCATTGTGTTGATGGATCTGTTGTTGTAGAAACTGGGGGACTTCAGTCTAGCAGCTGATGTCACGGCTGCTGTGGGGTACTTTGATAATGGTTTGGGGGGGAGAACTTGAAGGGGCAGCAGGTGGGGGGGAGGGGGGGTTAGTGAGGGTTGTGGGCTAGATCATGGGAGTTGGGGAGAAAATGGAATGTATATTGTTATATGAAAAAAAGACACTGACTTAAAAACAATAATGGAAAATAATGCAATGAAACTAAAGAAAACACAAACATTAAAAGAAACCAGCTAAATATCTGGGTGGAAAAAAAAGAAAAGTAATGGACAAAATATAAAAAAGTAAGAGAAATTAAAATAAGACCTAGAGCAAACAAATATATCTTTTATAATTTAAGAGGAAAGTTTAATGGTGTGGTTGTTTTTTCTTCTTCAATTCTTGTACGTTTTTATAATTTAACATGTAAAGATCTACTTATGAAAAGTAGGCATTAAAAGTGAGGAGAAATGAAAATGGACTTGAAGACAGGATATAAAATTGAAAGCATTACAACTTTTTTGGTAACTACATGAAAGGACTATTGAAATCTTCCAGGAAATAAAAAAAACCATTTGAATCACCTATCATTGATTCAATTTTGTCCCTTTTAACAATATTGCCATTTGAAGAATAGTTGTTTTTTCCTGATCCATCTTTACGGTAAAAAAAGAAAAGTACCATTAAATTTCCAGTAATTCTATGGCTTCTTATTTATCAATAAAAGTTTCATTCATTCAGCTTGATAATTTTTAACCGTACAGAACAAAACTGACACTAGACAAAGAAACACACACACTCACTCATTAACGCACTCACTCCTACACATGAAATGATTCAAACTACCAACCCTGCCACAGCCAAAGCTTTGACAATCCTTTTTCCTGCAGGCAAGGTGAATGGTGCCTTGTACAGTGCCGTACATCTGTCCCCAAATTTCTGGAATGGGTCTGGCCTGGTGCCATTGATGGTGTAATAAATTTTGGCATCTTTCGTCTCTGCAACAAAAGTGTTAACATAGACACATATGCAGACATGATATGTTACACAGTCAATTATTTGGTATTTGGTATATTCTAGTCACAGAGATTTATCTCTGTGAAATTTGGGCTGCTCTCCACCCGGAGAGCATGTCACTGCAAGTGCAGCGCCTACCCAATTTAAAAAATAAAAACTTTTTTTGGGGGGTAGGGGGGTGGTACAGGGTGAGGAGCGGGGGTGGGCACACTTGGAAAACCTAGCTATCAATTTGGCCATACCAGGCAGCAGGATTTCTCCCTGCTCTTACCGACTTTCAACTGCCGTGGGATTTTTACGTGTGTAATGTGCACGGGTCCTCCGTCGAGTCCTTCAGATGGGGACTCAAAGCTAGTCTGACCCGTGCGCTTTACGCACGTAAAAATCCCGTAACTGTTAAACCGATATAAGTTTTAGCTGCAAAGGTCAAATCTGTGTAGCAAGTATTTGTCACATAACACAGGGAGGAGAACACACAGAGAACACATAAATATTTTTAACAAGCAAACGGATGCTATCCATCAGTATTATTTCTCTCTCTCTCTCTCTCTCTCTCTCTCTCTCATATAAGCCAAGATTATTGACTAGATGCCATATTTCATCTTCAGGAATGTTGTCACTAAGACGAATGTGTCATCTACAGCACAACACGCTCTGTCCAAAACCACATTATTTTATAGATGTACATATGATGGCTAGCATGCATTCGAACATAGCACCGAGGTCTATTTTCTCATTTAAAACACTTCAAGGGAATGGAAGGAGAACTAACTGAAGAAAACAAATCATACTAAAGTATATTATAGACATATAAAGCCATGGTTATGGGACGGGAAGACTTTCTTGCTCTACCAGCTGACAAACACAAGAGCTGGGAAGAACATACATTAGTTCTTCCGTATGTTTCATCTCCTGCCAATTGTTGTTATCGTTAATTAAATCACATCCAATTCTCGCTCCGCAAGAAATCAGCTAATCAAATATGCACCACAAAGGTACTGCCAAAAGTAGGGCTGGAGGGTGGTTGTATTGTCTCAGCCATGCATAAATCATCATCCGTAACACCTTTACAATGATGACAGATAGGACAAAGCACGCACATGTATCCAGGTATTGTGGGTGCACTCTCAATTATTCATACTGAGAAGACGCTTGTGTTTCACACATTGACGCAGGCACACGTGTGTAGGATCACATATTAATGCGTTCATATGTAAAAACATACTCAGACAAGCATACAACACCAATAGACCCTTGCAGTTACACACAGCCACAGACACACACTGATAGACAGACAGACAGACAGACAGACAGACACACACACATACACACACAATCTCTCTCTCTCTGATCTCTGTTCTCTATCCAACACTATGAATACACACAACTCAAACTAACATGTATAACACACACACACACACACACACACACACACACACACACACACACACACACACACACACACACACACACACACCATGTATATACATAAATGGAGTTTAGTTTCATGTAAAGATTAAGTACTCCAAAGATATAAATAGATCTCTACATGGTAACATACACCCTCCTCACCCTCCACACACACACACACACACATGATTGCACCGGCACTGAAACAACACCTGTTATAAAGTATTCTGATGATTCCGCTATTGAAGATCTTTCCAACTCAAATTCTACCTATTTTAGCGAAGTACAAAAGATCTCCTCTTGGTGCAAACATAATTATTTAGATCTTAATGCTGTTAAAACAAAAGAAATGCTAATCGATTTCCGTAAAAACCCTATTCCAGTACCACAGCTTGTTATCGGTGACCAGACTGTTGAACGCGTAGATGAATACCGCTACCTGGGCACAGTTTGTTATCGGTGACCAAACTGTTGAACGGGTAGATGAATACCGCTACCTGGGCACAGTTTTGGACAACAAACTTACATTTGACAGAAACGTTAATTCAGTGCATAAAACATGTGAGTCCAGAATCTTTTGTTTGCAAAAATTAAGAAATATTGGTGTCTGTACAGATGTTCTTAAAACCTATTATCGCTGTTGCATTGAGTCTGTCCTCACTGTTTCTTTTATGTGTTGGTATGGAAGTTTGAGTGTAAGGAGTAAGCGTGTGCTGAGTGATACAGTGAATGTGTGCAGTAAGGTTGTGGGTGCGAGGCAAAAGAGTTTGCAAGAACTGTATGATGAGCGAGTGGAGCGAAAGGCGAGGCAGATTGTGAATGATGATAGTCAATTGTCCTAGCTCAGTACTATGAGCTGTTGCCTTCAGGGCGCATATACAGAACCCTCAAGCTCAAAACGAGAGCACAAAAATCATTTGTTCCGCAGTCCATCCATCTTTTGAATTCCTGAATCTTTGTTCAGTCCATCCATTTTCCAGTGGTTGTGCATGTGTGTATATATATATATAAGTGTGTGTGTGTGTGTGTGTGTGTGTGTGTGTGTGTGTGTGTGTGTGTGTGTGTGTGTGTGTGTATGTGTGTGTGTGTGTGTTTGTGTGTGAGCCGGTGTGCGTGTGTATGCGGGTGATGAGGGTAGGGGTAGGAGTGTGTGTGTGTGTGTGTGCTTTTTTTTTTTTTTTTTCCGGGCAATACTTATAAAATGTATATGTGAATATACTGATTTGCCATGCTTTCTTAAAGAGATACATGTATAATTAATTATTCACGATTTGTAATATTTGTGATACAGTGATCTTAACTTGAATGCTTCTAATGTAATCCCATTTTAAAGAGATGTATACAGTAATTTATTCATGATGTGCAGCGATACTCTGTGAAATGGTGGTCTTGGTTGATAATTGTAGTCTTGGTTTGAATGCTCATAATCTGATCCCATGTATCTTAATGTTACTATCTTAATATTAGGCGTATGTTATTATGCTTCTGTTGATTGTGTTGTTGATTGCTTTAAATATGTTCCTAATTTAATCCCATGTGTCTTAATGTTATCGTGCTTTCTGCAATTGTTTTGTGATATGTTTTTAAAATGATTTGATGTTGCACCTGAATGTAATTTCTCTGTTGAGATAATAAAGTATACTTGACTTGACTTGACTTGACACACACACATCACTAAAAACAGTGAAAACAAAAAGACTGTTTAAAGATGTTTATGATATTTAGGTTCCATGTATATTCTCTAAAAACAAGCGAGCAGGGGTGCAGGTAAAATCAGTGTTGTTCGACACGTCTGGAACAAATTAGTTTGTGTGGATACACATTCTCATTTTATCTATGAAAATACTTTTGATTGCACTCACCTGTCCACAGTTCAATCTTGATGTTGGAGCTGATGACAGACTTGTGCTGACCTGGCACTGGGGGTCTCAGTGGGATAATGGAAGGAGCAACCACAGAACCTGCCGGCATCTTGATCTTGATTCTCGTAACTGGACCCACAAATTTCACCCCTCAAATATTTAACATCACAAGAGCTGTGGTTTTGCTTTCACAAATCCAAAGCACGCATTAAAGTAACCCTAAAAATTACAAACCAAAAGCTTTTTTTTTCTTTTTCTTTTTCCATAATCAAGCTATTATTTTTATTTGTGATGTTCTCAAAGAAGTTTTAATGAATGAAAAACTGAAAGTGGAACACATTTCTTCCAAGATTCCTTTGACAATTCCAGTTCTAAATAAACTTTCAATCAAAATCCACCTGAAGAAAAAGCATAAATTGTAACTGCAGCAGCTTCTTCTTCTTCTTGCAGATGACAACCACCATCATCCTTTTGATGGTTCTGTTGTGTATAGTTTGCAGTTACTTCTCAAACTTTCTGGTGTCTGTTTTTAAAAAAAAGTCTTTTCTACAGTTAACAATAAAATTCAAGACTTTGCCATGTTTCCTGACTTTCTGAACCAACTTATGTTGAATGAGTCAAAAGGGATTTTTTTCAAAGTGAGTTGGTACAGAAACTTTTTTCCCAGGGTTGTTATTTTTCTTGCCAAGAATGCATAATGATTGAAGAGGCGCTGTGGCCGGTTGGTTAGAGTCGCCGCTTGTAATCCAACGGGTTTGCGAGTGTGCTGGTTCGAACCCAGCTGGTCACGGTGTTGCATCCTTTGAAAAGATACTTTACTTCTATTTCCTGGTCTTTTGGATGAGACATAAAACCAAGGTCCCATGTGCAAACGCATGCACAAGATCTTGCGCGCATGTTAAAGCCCATTCCACTATTGGGTACGAGCAGGCCATGTGTGCTGGTGGAATAGATGACAAGAACTCACAAAGCATGCATCGTATACGCAGTCTAAACAGGTCAGGTCAGGTAGGACGACTAGGCCTCGCAAACGAAGACTTTGGGCATGGGGCAGGATAAACATCCCCAATCAGAAGAAGAAGTCAAAGTTGACAATCATTCACAATCAACCCCCCCCCCCCTCCCCCTGTATTAAGGCGCTATTCCGCAGATCCCCAATTTCTACAGTGACAGAATAGTCAAGTTTGACTGTGGGCACTTACTGGAAGGAAGGAAGGAAGGAATCAATGACATGCTTTGACATGTAATCAATAATGATGCATCAATAATGCAAAACCAATGCAGACAATGAATGGTAAAATATAACAAATGAAAATGTTAAAATTCCAAGTTTTCAGTCTGGATCTTTCCTATAAATTACCTGATCAAAACGTCTCGATCGCTTGTGAATAGATCTGCAAAAGCGGTTCGCAGGAGAGGATCTTCTCTGCTTGTTTGGCACGGATACGCGTCCTAGTGACAGCTTCTAACACGGACTGTGATTGGTGCAATTTTACTCAGCCGGAAATGGGTCAAGGGAAGGCAACCAGGAGTGGAAAAGAAGAGTGACCGTTCTTATGTGTTTATGGCTGCTTCCTGGAGAACAACGTGGTGCTTTGGTACAGTGATATTGTTGTTGGATTTGTTTTGTTACCCGCGAGATTTCTCACAATTTTTGACATGGATTTCGTTCTCGAAACTGTACTTGCAACAGGGGACAGACTTAGAAAATCAGTCGGTAAGTAAGATCTATGAAAATAAAGTGAGTTTGTCAAGTGTGTCTGTGCAACTGTGGTTGAGTCACCGAGTCTGATTCACTGTGCCTCTGTGGTTAGTGATTAACATAAAATTAAAATAAAAAATGGTGTCTTCTTCTTCTTCTTGCATATACTATAGCATCCTCCATCAACAATTTGATGATTATTATCAGATAATCCACTCTGTCATGATCTAGACGTGGGGGTGGGTTAGTGGGGGGTGGGTTTCCAACTAAACTGTTGACTTGTGTAGAAGACATGCTGCCCAGATGATCAGCTCTGTCATGATCTAGACTGTCCACCTTCTTAAATTTCACTGGGGGAACGTCTCCATCAACTTCCCCTACAGCCCATCTCTCAACTGGCAACACGTCAAACAAGACAGTTACATGAGTCAACTTCCCTCCTTCATTCCTGCATGGCAAGTTATAGAAAGTTCTCCTCCCCCCCCCCCCCCCCCCCCCCCCCCCGGACCATCAGAGATTGGAACTCCCTCCCCCCTGAGGCAGTAACATCAGCCTCAGTGGAGGGCTTCAAATCCTGGATCTAAGAAACTAGCCCCCCCCCCCTTCACCCTTCCCTACCCATCCCTTCCTACCCACCCCCCAATCCAAGCCCTCCCTCCACACACCCACACAGCCATCCTGATCCTGTGCCCATCACCTTCTCCCACTGCCCCATTTCCCTGCTTCCCCCCTAAATTCCCTTCCATATCAACGCCAATCATCCGGGCGACTATGTTTTTATCTAGTTTCTGCCTGACCGAAGTCCCCACGTTTTATGCCAACAGAGCCATCAAATTGATAATGGTGGTTGGGAAGAGAAACAACCAGCCAGCACACAAACGGTGCGAGACTGGAACAGCCTCAACGATGACACCGTGGGAGCTGAGACGATCGAGGCCTTTAACTTCAAGCTCCGCCTCTCGTCTCCAGCAACAAATCACTAAAACTTCTTTTTTTTTTTAATTATTATTCATACATGTATATATATATATATATCTTTCTATTTATTCATTTTTATGCTCTCCCCCAAAAATTTCCGTTGTTGTACTATAACCAGAATTGGTTCTTCTGCCAGCGTACCGGATGCAGATACACCTCCTGCTTTTCATTTACCAGTGCTACTTTGAACTGTGGTTCCTACTCCTAGTTCCCTAGTCTTTGAGTGTGACAGACCCCTGCAGCCTGGCGCTGATGATGCTGTGATGATAATGTGTGTGCGTGCACATGGTTTGTGTGCATGTGTGTGTGTATGTCTGTATGTGTCATTGTGTGTGTATTATTTGTTGTGCTTGCTGGGGGCTGAAAAGCATTTGAGCCTGTCTGGCACCTCCACAAATGCTGGGCACAACAGACTAAGTACACTTGTTTGTAATCTCGTTCCCCCCCCCACCCCCCCCACCCCCACACAAAACGGTTTTTTTTAAGTATATATGTATTTATCAGCTATTGTTTATTTATGTATTCTTTCTCTTGTCCTACTGCTGTGCTTCGGCTCTGCACACAACCTGTTTCCTTCTCTCTTTTTTTTGTTACTACATCGGCAGAATCTTTAACCTGTTGAATGAGGCCAATTGATGGGAAGAAGAAGTGTGTGTGTGTTACATACATCATGATGCATGTTCAGAATGGCGATATTCTCATTTCTGCCCATACTGGAGATATTTGTTGACTGAAATTTGAAAAAGCAATTGGATGTGCTCTTTTCTGTCATAAATTATCCCCCAAGGGATGGGAATATTGCCTTTAGATCTGGAATTGACAACAATAAACAAACTTACAAAGGCATAAACTCGCAATTCTTGAATTCAGACAGCATTTTTTTTTGCATTGATCATGATGTAAATTGTAATTTATATTGAGAGTACTGTCACAGGATAGTGCTTTAAAACTATATATATGGCTATTGCAATAATGAACCGAGGATCGAAAAATGATAGGACAAGCTGTCCTGAGACTAGACAAATTAATAGGACACTATTCCTGGCTCTTGCAGAAACCGAAGATCAAAAAATGATAGGACAAGCTGTCCTGAGACAAGACAAATTAATAGGACACTGTCCTGGCTCTTGCAGAAACCGAAGATCGAAAAATGAGAGGACAAACTGTCCTGAGACAAGACAAATTAATAGGACACTGTCCTGGCTCTTGCAGAAACCGAAGATCGAAAAATGAGAGGACAAACTCTCCTGAGACAAGATAAATCAACAGGACAATGTCTTGGCTCTTGCAGAAATTGATCAGTAAGACAAAGCATGCCCATGTTAATAATATAATCAGACATTTGGGGAGAACACAATAGGACATTTTAATAGGTCAATGTCCTATGACTGGGGCCTCAGGACATCACTGCATTGCTTAAAACTTTTGATTTCAATTTGCTGTTATCATCTGTGGCAGATGACAGCAGTGTTCCAGACAGTGTGACCTCTTTCTTGAATGGGGATTTCACAGCAGTGCTGAATGGAGAGTCAGCCAAACAGATCCTCTGTGAAAACCCTGATGGCCAGGAGAATCTGGAAGCTTGCATTGTAAAGAACGTTGAACGTTATTTGTCCTCTGCAGCTGGGAGCGGCAAAAAATCAAGGTGCTGAACATTGTTTTAAATTGCATACATTATGTATACCATATTTTTCGGACTATTTTATATGCTATAAGGCGATATTTTTTCACCAGAATGAGACCCCTGCACCTTATAATATGATTGATAATATAGTAAGAAAATATAATGACAGAATTTGAGTTTTGTGTAAAATTTAGGGGGTACCTTATACTATAGTAAGGTGCACCTTATTCTCCGAAAAATATGGTACATGTCTTACTGTAGTTTATAGTGAAACATAATAATCAGATATCCACCCCCACCCCCCACACACACACACACATACACACACTCTCTCTCTATCATAAAACCCCCAAAACAGCAACAATTATGTGAGTCACTAGTCAGTAGTCAAATGTTTCAAAACTTTCATGTGTCAGTTGTGATGCTTTGCTTTTTTGTTGTCCATGTTCAATATTGCTGAAACTGAAAGCTGAGAGAAATTCAGTTGCTCATAAATGTGCAACATGTTTGCTAACACTAACAGTAATATTCTGTTTAATCAAAATGAGACAGAGACTGAGAGAGAGAGAGAGTGCTGAACGCTAAACACTGAAAAACTTTATTTTACAAAGATAAAGTAAGAGAGAGAAAGAGAGAGACACTGTCACAGACTCAGAGAGAGAGGGTGTGTGTGTGTGCAAATTTGACTTCAATTTCCGGTAGTTAAATATAATCTTCTTTTGTCATCTGGAGTTGGGTTTTTTAAATGACCTGCTCTGCCCATGTAATATTGTGTGAGTTTCAAATAATTATGTCCCAAATTTGGTCAATTGAAACAGAAGAAGGCAGGAATCGTATTCACGTTGAGATAGCATGAGACTTAGCATCATGCTAACTTAGAAGCTCTTCCAATGTCCTATAGGATTTAATAGGACTTTTGGAAGAGCTTCTAAGTTAGCATGATGCTAAGTCTCATGCTATCTCAACGTGAATACAGCCCCTGGCCTTTATCTTCCACACAAATTACGTATATCATCACCACAGTGAACATTGAAAAAGTTAAGTGTCTCTACTAGTACTACTACTACTACATTTACACCCTTTTTCAAAATATTAGGATTGAATTAGATGCAATGCTTTTCCCCTTTCAAATCAATCAATTGTTATGTACACAATGGCAGGGAAGTGGATGTGCTGGTGACTGGGGCAGCATGTCTGCAGCTGTTTGTTCAGAACAACTGGACAGGACCACCCACCATGATAGCTCCATCCAAATATCTTCCCTCACCCTTCACTGACTCTAAGGTAACATTGGCCATTCAAACCATTAGTTCCAATCAGTTTTTTGTTCTATTATTGTCAAATCAATGTGTAATGACTTAGATACAGGGCTCCCACTCGTCCCACAAAGCAAGGGGTCCCAGGGACTCCTTCACTTACAGTATAGAGGGTCCTAGAGGCAGGATATAGGGTCCCAGTGCCATTGGGAATGCTAAAAATATTTTTTTCTAGTGCATCCCTGGGACCCTGCACATTCTTTTAGAGGGTCCTTTGGAATTTTATTACTTCATAGACCCCCAAATGGGGGTCCCTGGGATCCCTGATATATATGTTATATGCAAATAAGTCTGGATGTACTTGACTATATAATGCTTTTAGCTTGATTATATGAGTGCTGATATGTATGGGGTGTTTATAATAACTGAACTACCAGTACCAGGCAGGTAAATGGATTGTCATTATTTCAATATTATCAATAACAATTAACATACTTCATGATGGACTGCCCATATTGCTTACATGTGTCACAGGAAAGTACATTATACATCCTGTCTAAACATGTTGATTTGCAAATTACAGGTGCTACAAGAGAATGCGCTGTCTTACCTGTGTGAGGATGGGGAGCCTGCCTACCACCTGTCACAGTACGCAGCTTTCCTTCAGCTGGCCAGGGTCATTTTCCTGGAGTGTCGCCACCTGTTCACATCACTGCAGGTACTGTGTGTACAGGTGAATGAATGAATGAAAAATGGTGTTCTACGTCCTCTCGGTCTGGAACAGAAACATATGGGACATTTGTAAATACAAAGATGGTGGGAACAATACTGGAGGCAATGCCCGGAGGCAGTGCAACTCCAGTAAAGTCACGATTTTTTAACAATACAGATAGGTGTAGCGGTAACCACGCCTCGGTTAGACCTCATCGGCTATGGTACTGCCACTAAGTATGTACATGTAGTATATAATGTGTGTGCATGTACAGAGGAACCTCCCTTATAAGACCTCCCATTATAAGACTCCCTCCCACATAAGACCTACTTCTCTGAGACATTGCCCTTTGTAAGTATAAAAATTACGTCCCTCATAAGACCCCTCCCGTATAAGACCTCATTTTGGATGATTTTTTAAGGTCTTATAAGGGAGGTTTCACTGTATCAGATCTGACGGCATGCCGTCACAAGCCTATTAAATGTTATATTCCTAAGAACAATAACAAAGAACCATTTCAAAGAACAATAACTCTGTAGAAACTCCAAGCAAATGCCAAGAACAATAACTCTGGAGATCGAGTTTCATTCCATTGTGTGTAGGATAGAAAAGAGCTGAGTTTTGTCATGAAAATGTTAGTTATTAGCAAATCTGAGGTGCAATTATATACTACTATTTATAATGCTTTTTGCTTGTTAATTAATATATGCTTGGGGAAGAAGTAACGAAATGCAATAGAGAAACAAAGGAAAAACATCAAACAGCACTGTAATCTTATTTCCTGACCCTTCTCTCCTGTCCTTCCTCGTGACCTTATCATCTCTCCCAAAAAGAATCTTTTGCTTTTTCTTACCATTTATACATAAAACAAGCATGTCTTAAATGGCAAATACATTCGTTGACAGAACTTTTTTTGTTTGTGTGCAATTTTTTTAAAAAGAAGTAAGAATATGTGTCAGTTTGTTTGATATGCTGTCCAAGTCTTCAGCAATATGCAAGAGTATTTGAGAGGAAATAGTGGTTGCGTTTCCATATTGAAAGTGAAGATAAGTCAGGTTCTAATGTTTTTCTTTTTGTGTTTCAGACATGGGAGTGGTGGTTAGCACGGTGTCTGATGGTTCAACAGACCATTCTGGAATCAAAGTCACCGACACTGAGAGCTACCATCCTGGAAGCTTTAGAACAGAGTGAGTGTGTATGTGTATGCGTGTGCTTGCTTGTGAGCGTGTGTTTGAGAGAGAGAGTGTGTGTGTGTGTGTCACGTGTGCGTGCATGCATGTGTGTGCTTGTGAGCGTATGATTGTGAGTGTGTGTGTTTGCGTGCATGACCTGTGTATGTGTGTGCGTGCCTGAGTGTCTCTCTATCTGTGTATTTGTGTGAAACATAATTGTGTGTGATAGAGTAAATCATTTTTTAAAAAAAACGTTTTTTATTAATCAGTTGTACCATTTATTTATCATATTATTATTAAGTGGTAATTGTTGTTTTTTCGTTTTTTCTGCCAGTTGCCAAGAAAGAAGTGCTGATGCATGATGACAGCAACAGGTTTGAAGATTTTACTGGTTTATTTTGACAGTTGAGGAAAAGAGATAGACAGAGAGAGAAATTTGATGCCATGAAAGCTTATAAAATGGGGAGGGGGCTGATTGGAATGCTGTTTTCATGGTAAAGTGTTGCTTTTATTGTGTGTGAGTATGCTCACACATTCATGTCTTCGTTCTTGCATGCATATGTGTGTACACATTATAATTTCTCTACTTAACTAATTTAAACTGATCTTAAAAGGACCACTCTGGTAATCTTTATCATGTCAGTGTGAAGTACGATTCTCTGCTGTCTACTGCTTCCCTTGTTGATCTACTGTAGAAACAAGCTAATTTTTGTAAAAACGGCTTCCACAAAAAATTGGATAATTCAGTATAACTTTTGGTCCCAATTTAATCTTTTTTATGCCAAAACTTTTGTGTTTGTTGTCTCAAAATATCGGCCATTTCAAAATAACATTTCAGTTCTTTCCATTTTGGCTTACCAGATGATTTCCACTGTGCTAACATGTTGATGCTATCCATGATGACTACAGGGACATTGCAGTGCTGTTCCACATTGAAGCTGCCCAGATGTGTCAGTTCTACTGGGAGGACAAGATGGCCAAGGACCATGTGATGAAAGCACAGAAACTGGCGGGTCTCAACTGTGAGCTCACAGGTCAGAACCGAATAAATATGTTAGTGACTAAGTAAGTCCTCCCCCTGTCGGGATACCGGGGGTTCTTGTGTATAAATAGTTCCACCACTTTCTGGAAGTTCTGTGCTTGTAACTTCCTCCAATCTGTCACTCTTTGACTCTGCCTTTTCCCTTTGCTTACTGTCATCTACTATCTTTCTGCTGGTCCATTCTCCTGCCTTTTTTCACGAAACGCTTTCAAAAACATTTCCTCCAGCCGAAGTTGGACTTGCTGGGCCTAACTGTTTCTTAGTTAGGCGCATAACGGCAGCATGATGCATCTGCGCTCATATTTGACAGGAAACTGAGCGATCGAAGAAGAAGACTAAGTAAGTGAACAAGAGTTGAAAAGATAAATTCACAAATTGTTTCTCGGTTTTGTTTGGAAAGTCAACTAAGCAAATACCTACCTTGTGAAGTGAGAGTGAAAAGGAAATACTGTATTTTTCTGACTATAAGGCGCACATTATTATGTGAACACATTTTATAAGGCGCAGGCGCAGGGGTCTCAGTCTGGGGGGAAAAAGTATCGCTTTACAGACCTCAAATTACAGTAAATGGTCAGTTTAATGAATATAGACTTATGCAGTAGTAATGGAGTGCGTCACTTGAAATCCTTTGCTTGTTTACGATGAATTGGGCATGCAGAGTTTTTTTAATTGTCTATAAATAGGCGGATAATGGTTGTTTTGTGGTTCAGATTTTAAAACATATCTTTTATTTCCTTTATTGAACAGGTGCACAAAAAAAAGAAAGCATCTCGGCATCTTTACCAGAAGTATTGCAGAAGTGAAGTGGGATGATTCAGCAAACGCTACCACAAGCAAACTCATTTCAGTGTCACTAATCAGTGTTAATCAAGCAAACTCACTCATTTCAGTGTCACTAACCATGCCTGAAGAAACGGCTTTTTCACATGAAACCATGCTCTTGTTCATTGGGTCTGGGCAAGACTTTTCAGGACGACGCAGCTTGGATCGTTGCATGCACCCTTGCGTCTTTGTCACGGGGTCAGGCTTGATAAACTGATCGGTGTTCTTTCCTGGACAGGTGCCCTGGGTAAGCGCACTCGTTTCCAGCAGGAAGACAAAGCCCAGCTGGTGGTGAAGGTCACCCACTGTGAGGGGGAGCAACCCCTGCCCCACCTGGGTCTGTGCGATCCCCAGTGCTCTGCCCCTGTGCCAAAGGTAGGAGAAGAACATAGCAAGGCGCAAGTCTACCAGTTCTTGTGTTGTGGTTTTATGCCTTTTTACTCTTCGGTTTTGATTGTTTAAGTCAGCCCAAGGGATTTTGTAGTTAACATTTTTTTTTAAACAAGAAGAAATAAAAATCTTATTCTGATTTTTAAGCTTAGTCCCATAGGTACGATTAACAACCCCTGTATTGGAATTAATGTTTTAACAACATACTTTTATCTTTTTATATTTTTTATCTTTTCTCTATTCCTATTCTTTGTATTTTTGTTTTAAGGAAGTTTTAGTGAGAAGTAAATCCTATTAGGCACACATGTCTTGCTACAATTGTATGGATTTGGCCTGTAGCTGTAGTTGATACTTAGTTAACGTGTGATTGTGATTGTCGTATTTCTTCAGAATTTGACCCTTGATGATGACACTGTGCTGAACAAAATCCAGTTCAAAGACGATGAGGCCAATGTTGTCACGCAGTTATCTCCCATGGAGCAGGCTCTCCTCTACGTCGTGATGTAAGTGAATGTTAAATTGTGATTGATTTGATGTTGCATGAACAGATGCACTCATATCTTAGTTTTTTTTGTTATCTGTAAAGTTTTATAAAAGCTTTAGCTTTAAAATTTTTAATTTGTTTTTGAAATAACTGAAGGAACTTAATGGGGTGGGGTGGGGGGGGGGGGGAGAAGTAAAGTTTTGTATGTTGACAAAGAACATTACATTTAATCAGAATAAAAGCTTCCCTGATTCAGTGGAACAACCAAATCATAGAAAATAATGTTGGTTTCATTAAATAGAACGGAATATCTTTTATAGCCTAGTTTGAATTCCTTTTTTTGTAAAAAAATTTTTGTCATGATTCCTTTGAGGATTACATGGGTTGTAAATCTGGTCATTATCATGACTGAGCATTGTTTATTTGTTTGTGAGCAGTTGGCATATCATCCACATTGATTCCTGTTTGGGGATGTAGTCCTAGAACCCCTTACCCTCTTCATGTCAACACTATTTCTCAGACCAAGAGTTCATCATCTGTGTATTTTTGCCTTTACCAGGGAGACTTACAGGCGGTCTCTGGCACAGGAACGTCTCACAGATGAAGAAGTGATGACTTATTTGGAGGTAAAGGTTTCGAGATAACCCTGTCTTGATGGTCAGGTTCATTGTTATAATGATATTTAGTGTGTACTATGGTGTTGTGATGAGATGTCTGTGTCTTATTAACCGCAGGTGTGGTTTTCTGCATCTTATTCAGAACAAAGTTTGAAAGCTTGAAATTGAAGCGATTGTTTATGCTGGCGTTTCCTTCTTCTCCTAGCTTGATCCTGCTCTCATTATGTATTTGAATGTCTCCTCCCCCCGTGGGGATACCGGGGGGATCTTTTGTACAAATAGTTCCCCCACCTTCTGGAAGTTCTGTGCTTGTAACTTCCTCTAATTCTGTCCATTCTCTTTGACTCTGCCTTTTCCCTTTGCTTACTGTCATCTATCTTTGCATCTTGCTGGTCCATTCTCCTGACTTTTTTGTATAAATTCTTACAAAGATTTTTTCAGCCAAAGTCGGACTTGCTGGGCCTAACTATTTCTTAGTTAGGCGCATAACGGCAGCATGACACATCTACGCTCATATGACAGGAAACTGTCTGAGCGAACGAAGAAGAAGAAGAATGTCTCCTACTAATCATCTTTGCTGTCTACTACTGTTTCATGGGTGCTACTCTTTAATTTTTACACTGATTTTAATTTTACCAGAAACTGAACTTCAGTTTTTAATTCATCACAACAACAACAAAATGACCACAAGCGATTTGGGTTGTTTTGAACTTAGTTGTTTTTCTCTTGGAAGTTTAATAATTTTACAAGGCTTATCAAACTGAAACTGTCTCTGTCTATCATTTTAACTGTCTGTCTGTCTCGTTATATTTCTCTCTTAAGTTGCCCCCCTGAATCGTTTGACGGCGCTCTGCCCCTGTACCCTGCCGGGGCCATGGGTCCCTGGACCCCTGCCTTTCAATTGTTTTCATTTTGGGGAGTTGCACCCATGCTGTTTTGTTAGCTATCTTTAGTGGCTCCTTTCCAAATATCTGCCACTTTGTGGAAGTCCATTGTTTTGTGCTCGGAAATAAAAAATACAAAGGTTAGTAAAGTATTCTATACAACCGGCAATTTTAAGTAATTTGTTCAACAAGCTATGTTTTGTGTCATTTTGAAAATAAAAGTGTTGCTGGTAACATTTTTAGAGTATCATATTACTTACTTCCAGCAAAGAATAGTTGAGCTTTTACCTGACTTTAACCCCTTCATCGCCAATGTCACATTTTTGCACCACAATGATTTAAACACCCATGTCATTAAAACCCTTGAAATCAGGGTCTGTTATTCAATGATATTGTGTTCCTAAACATGGGCAGTAAGGATTGACCCTATTCTAAATTTGTCACAGAGAGAAATCCCACAATATTGCAGACAAAAAAAATTCTGTAGCCAAGTAAGCTTAATAGAAATTTTTGGGTCAAGGATCGCTGGCGGTGAAAGGGTTAAACTTGAAATTTCTGTCATATCACCCACCTCATCATGAACAAAAATTTCAATGACTAAAATTTGTTCTTTTTATTTTGTTTAGTTTCCTCATTATCATCTTCTTGTGTATTTAATGTATAGATAGTAGCGTTATGATGTATTTAATGCAGTCATATCACTTGCAACGGAAAATTATGTTTAAAATACTTAAATAGTCTCTGAATATAATTTTTCCAGCACATCACCTCCCAAGCGTCAAACTGGCCAGTGTCGGTGTCGGCTCTCACTCTGCGATCCAGAAAAGAGTGCACCAGCAGTCGGAGAGTGGAGCGTGCCATGCGACAGCTGGAGGTAAGAAAGGGTAGTAGTACAGGTCATTGTTAAGGCAGGTTGTGCGCTTTGATTTGTGGCACCAAAACACAATGCAATGTAATGACCGTAGAACCAAACAAATGGAAACAATCGGAAAACGAAAAATAATAAAGGGGGGAAGAAAGGAAACCAGTAGAGAAATGAGAAGAAAATGATAAATTATAAACAATATCTGAAATACTAAAGCAGAAATGCTAAAAATGCCTACTGAATGTTTTGTTCTGTGGCCTAATCTTTTGTTTTGATGATGAACAATGCTCAAAATCGGTTTTGTAGTTTTACTGAAACATTCATTTGCAGGGCTTAACCTTTTCAGACACACAAATATGCGCATGCGCATGCACACTCACACGCACGCACGCACACGCACACGCACACACACACACACATATATAAACATCATTCACTACACTCTAAAACTTCTGGTACCTGAAAGAGAAAAGGTATTGTTTGACCAGGAGTTGGTGAACCAGGCCAAGAGGCCAGAGCCTTCCCCTGCCACACGCCTACAGCTGTTCTATGCCGCTCTGCCATGCACAGTGTGGGACCTTCAGGTATAGCGCCAGACCCTTCTGCACTTGTTCTAAAAGCCCTGTCACTTTAGACTTTAGGGAAGACCCTCGCTTAAGCGCAACAGTACAGTTGTATTCTTTAGATCGCATATTCACTTGCTTCATTACTTGAGTAGACACAGGAGCTGTGTGGAGGATAGAGTTTGGACTGTAGTCCATTCTGTCTATGTATCTATCCTTCTATTAGGTAAAGTTGCTTTTTGTGCCATGGGGGAAACTTTTTCAAATTGAAATGTGCATCAATGAAAGGTTTCTGGTTGGTGATTAACTCTTCTAGTGCCATGTATTTTTTGACGTTCTTGGTTGTCCGTTGCATCTCAACGGACAAGAGCGGAGTAACTATTTTCTTGAGTGCGCATGTACTGCTTTAATGACAGAAACAGTGACAAAAGCTCTAAAAACAGACAAACACAGGGCAGGCCACTTGGCAGTGAATGTCTTTGCATTTGGTGGGAGTGTGAAGTGATGCATTGGGCGAATGTATTCACCCCTGGTGCTAGAAGAGTTAAGGCACAAAGTTTGATAATTTTGTTAGATTTAAGTACTTTGATTTTTTTCCCTCTAGAAAATAATTATTTAGCAGAATATGTGATGGAAGAGAAAAGACGGTCTTGTGGCAAATAATTAAGGTGTTTTTTTTCTGTCTGTATGTCTGTCTGTCTCTCTCTCTCTCTCTGAAAGCCATATGAAAGTTTTTTGTTTACTAATTTGATATTTGAAAAATTATATTAACCTCTAAGTCTAAGGTGTTTATATTGGGGATTGCTTATTGCTTATGTTGTGTTGGTTTCTCCTTGTGACCATAAGAAGCGTGTTGTTATTTTGCCAGGGTGAGCTGGCGACCCTGCTGCGGTCTCTGGGCATTGTGGGAGCTGCCTTGGACATCTATGAACGTCTGCATCTGTGGGAGGACGCCATCTCCTGCTACCAGCAGATGGGGAAGAAGGAAAAGGTACTGTAATTCAAGGCCCATAACCTGCAACATGCTTTTTTTTTAAGCAGGCCCCCTCAGCTTTTCTTATTCTGCGGCCTTAAACCTGGAACCGGACAATAAAAGAGGTGAGGCGCTGAGCGCGCGCCACATTTCAATCACAGCTGGAGAGAGAGACGGTTCACCCTTCTTTGTTCCCTGTTGTGCGAGCCACCGCAAGGCAGAGCTTTTCTGGCGAGCAAGATCCGATCCTTGGGATCGGTTGTTTTCCCTTTAACCTTTCCAAAAGTGAAATCAACTCACAACCCATCCTTGATCGTGCTAAAATGTGAACACCCAAAGTCATGACAATCAATTTCAAACAATCAAAGTTTGGCCATTGTGCATGCTTTCGATACATTACCGACAACTAATTCTGGGTCAGAAAGGAATGAACGCATTCGGTTATGATTCTGTTGAAAGATGCGGATATTTTGGGATCAAGTAATTGGGTTTTTTTAAAAAGGGATGGGGATGCGGCTAACATAACTAAGCAGCTTGTAATCGGTTAATTACGGTAGTTTATCTGATATTGCAGGGCAAGTTAGATGCAGTCAATCTGTTGATCTGGTTTCTTATTAAGCAGTTCAATTTATTCAATTCAAAATGGATTATGGAGTTTGTAGGAGTACTTGAAAGGATATTTCACAAAAGAATAAATATAAAGAAGAAAGGAAAAAAGACAAGGACATGATGGTATTTGTGGGTTAATTTTGTGCAGTTAATGAATGCTTAGGTGTTTTCTCTCAGTTTAGCTTATGTGTGTGTGGTTCTGTGTGTGCATGCACATGTTCATGGGTGCATTATATGCACACCCATGGGAATTCAAATACAAGCAGACATGTGAAATACAAAATAAACCCAATTGGTTAGAAAGCTGACATGAATACCTTGCACTAAGATCAGAAGGATCTAAGATTAACATGATTCGGTGATAGTGAATGTGACATTGTAAAACTGTATCTCAATGATGGGATAGTAGACAAACAAGTGTGAATTTTCCTTTCTTTCTTCTTTTTTTGTTTGTCTTTCAGGCAGAGTCTGTGATCCGAGAGCAGCTGGCCATTAAGGAGACACCCAGCCTCCTGTGTTTCCTTGGCGATGTGACATGCGACATGACGCATTACGAGCGGGCCTGGGAAATGTCCAATCAGAGGAGCTCTCGTGCCATGAGGTGCATGGGATACCTGCATTTTAGAGAGGAGAAGGTAAGTTATGTGTTGATTTGTTTTTCATGTGTGTTCTGTCTCTCTTTTTTTCTTCTCTCTTTTCTGTCTTCTTTGTCACATCATTGTGAATGTTATGCATTTTAATACAGGCAGAGAGGCCTAATCAATAATGTGGCTGCCCACATGGTGGGGTAATCAAAAACGGTCACACACGTAATGTTCTCATCCCTAGCTGGTGCATTTGTACCATAATGTTCAAGTACTTGCAGCTGTTGGGATGATCCCTGGAGTCTTTAAGCCAGGATAAGACAGCCAACAACCAAGCAACCAATCAATATTTAAGACTCCCTCCCCCTCACGCTCTCGCTCTCGCTCTCTCTCTCTCTCTCTCTCTCTCTCTCTCTCTCTCGCAATGTGCAAAAGTCTCACCAAAAATGTAATGGATGAACACGTAAGAAAAAAGAGAACTTTTTTTTTCAGTTAAGTATCTACGGTATTGATGGGTTTGCTTACATTTGTTTGAGATGTACTCTCTTATGACAGACATTGTACTTTATGCACGTCGCATTAAAATATTCAGTTAGCTGGTCTGTTGATTTGTGTTCTGATCTTTCTTGTTCTGTTTGCAGTTTGAGGAAGCTGTGAACTGTTTTGAGAAGTCACTGGAAATCAATGGTTTGCAAGTGAGTCGTTTAAAACAAAGTTTATATGTTTTTGGTGATTGTATGTATGGCTGCTTCCTTATGCTTATCATTGTCTTTGGTGTGCTTGGGCGTAGGTGATGGTCCATGTGTATATAGATAGGAGAGGGGTTGGGCAGAAGTGATTTGAGTGGGTAAAGCATGTTCGTTGTTGCAATAGTGGTTATATTAGATGTTCGGGTCAGGGAAAGTGGGAATGGGAGAACTGTATTATTATTGTAAGTCAATCTAATGTTGTTCCTTTTGTTTTGTAGATTGATTTTCATGTTTACTACTTTTGCACAGCATCTACAGCACCCTTATGAAGAATAAGTGCTGTATAAATTTACATTGTTATTATTATTGAATGTCTTAGTGGTCATTGCCATCTCTTTGCCAATAATATATAATACTCATTTTTCCGTTTGCATTCAAAATTGTTTCTTCCTAATTTCTTTTTATGTAGAAATGTTACAAAACTTGCGTGTATAATCTTTTTAAAAACTGATTATTCTTTTCAGACATATTGATAATGAAGTATTGGTTGATTGATAATCTGATATTGAAAAAAAAAAAATTAAGTTATCAAATCATTTTGGCTGAGAGAGTGGGGATATACCCTGGGCAAGGCATCTCCATTATAATCAAATTGTAGCCCAGTCTGCCGGAATAGCAGCTGCCCCCTCTGCTGTCTGGCAGTCATGGTCGGAAACGACTGACTGGCATAAACATTGTGATGATGATGATGTGGTCATAGTTGCATAATATTACGTTGTTCTACAGATTCCGGTGTGGTTCACTTGCGGGTGTGCATGCCTTGCCGCTCAGAAATACGAGTCTGCTGTGAAATCTTTCAAACGCTGTGTCAACATTGACAGTGATGTGAGTCATCTACCTTATATGATACCTTGCTTGATATGAGGATTACATTTTTGAAACTTAAAAAAAAGTAATAGATAATTATAGAAATTCAAGATGAACTACCAAAACGCAACACT